>OMMV01176868.1:0-11308 GCA_900302635.1 Chatrabus melanurus | reverse complement strand
GACCCCAAGTATTTAAACTCATCTACTTTCGGCACCTCGACTCCTTACAACCTCACTATTCCACCGTGCTCCCCTTCATTCACACACATGTACTCAGTCTGGCTCATACTGACTTTCATTCCCCTTCTCTCCAGAGCATATCTCCACCTCTCCAGGCTCGTCTCAACCTGCTCTCTACTCTCACTACAGATCACAATGTCATCTGCAAACATCATGGTCCATGGAGACTCCTCTCTGATCTCGTCCATCAATCTGTCCATCACCACTGCAAACAAGAAAGGGCTCAGAGCCGATCCTTGATGTAATCCCACCTCCACCTTGAAAGCATCTGTCATTCCTACTGAACATCTCACAGCTGTCACACCGTCCTTGTACATATAATCTACTGGATTAGAGTTCGACATAAACCTCAGGATGTGATGTTTCAGCTGCTTTGGTCCTCCACACCGACATCATTTCATGCACCTGCACATTATTACCAACTGGCTGAGGAGGACACAGATTATGTGACTGCTGGTCTGTCTGTGCACCCCAGATCTCTAGAGGTGGTTCAAGGAACCCAATGAGACCCTGTGGTTGGCTGGTTCCTGGGTCACGGAAGAGTTGAGAAACTTTTTGAAGTGATCTATGCCTTCCTCAAAAAATCTTAAATTGATCTCTTTCTCATTATCAAACTGGTTTTCATTTTTCCCCACTTTAACATTTGTGCACCTTATGACATCACAAAGACATGCTGGAACAAAACTATTGTCAGTAATTGTTGGTCTTTACATCCTGTTTGTGTCTTGTCTGTGTGCTGAATCCTGCATGTCCATCAAAACAGACAAACTAAGACTGTTTGGACAGTTTGACAGATTTATTGTTTTATTCTCCAAACAGGATGAGAAACATCAAAGCAGTGTGGCCGTGTCACGACAGGAAACATTAAGCTGTGGGAGGACCACCACCCGACTGCTCATCTTTGACTCCTCCTGTTTCAACATGACATGACAATAGATGATGACACACTGAGTTCTGCGCATGTCAGCGGCAGCGGTCCGGCTGCGTTACGCCGGCGGCAGCGGTCTGAATGTTAATGCACATGTGAGGACAGTTGAAGTGAAATGTCACCTGATGGTCTTTTGAAACCTGACCTGAGGCGGCAGCGTGACGGCGTGAAGAGCGGCTCTTCAGTTCCTGTTGGCCTGGTTCCGTCACGGCGTGTTCTCGGCTCTGACACTTGTTCTCTTTGCTCTGCTGACCCGAGAAAAACAAGGAACACTTCACCTGAAGATCAGACGGCACGGCTTCTCTCCTGCCGGACCAAAGGTTTTGTGCCACTGCACACTGAGTCCAGACTAACAGACCAGCAGATCTCCGAGGAGCATCTCGCTGTTTGAGCCCAGATCACAACACGTTACTGCAAACAAACTATTTCATTCATGTCTGTGACTTTATTTCTGTTTTATTTCTTCATGTCACGTAGAACTTTTGTTTTTGATGAAGCACTTCGTTGTCGAATCTTAAAGGCTCTCCATAAATAAAGTTATAATTTAGAATGTAGTCAGAAAAAAATTTTTTTTGAGGTTATAATTTTAGATTTTCTGCACATTTTATTTTTTTCTCTGCTTTTTGTGAAGTCAGTTGAAGCTTCGGGTTTAATAAAGTTTGCTTCGTTTTGGTGTGTTGAGGCATTATTGATCCCAGTGGCTTTTCTGAGATCAGCAGCTTTGTATTTATTCCCGTTAGAGAACTGATCACTTTGATTACGATCAGCTGCACGAAGGTTTAAGTCTCATTTCACCTGCACAGAATTAAAGCTCTTTAAAAAAATCTAATCAAATCAACAAAAAAAAAAATCAATGTGATAAAACAGCTTCTTTCTCATCGGGATTTCTGATCGCTCTTCTTTCTTTGTTGTCCAGACTAAGTCTTACCACTTTGTCTCCACAAGTCCTCAGTGGGTTCTTCAGATGCTGAGAAGCTCTTCAGCCCTCTGGAGTCCTGATCAAGTTAATGGTTTCTGTGATGGAAACTGGTCTGTGTGGGTTTCCTGTGGACCTCGGTGTCCGGGTGGAGCAGGTGGCTCTGTGGATTAGGAGTTGAACTACATATACAGAGACTGGGGTTCGATTCCAGGTGTGTGATTCACGCTACGGTATCCAGGGATGAGCACCTGTACTGGACTTAGTTCTTCTCTACTTGGGTGTCCAGGGTTCCACTGGTCCAGCACAGGTGAGAAAGTCTTTGGCCTCTTCTCTGGTGAACTTGTTGCTGCAGTTCACTTTACAAACTTTAAGTTTCATCGACATGTGAACCGGTGGATTTGGCAACGACCAAACGTCTTGGAGACCAAACGTCTTGGAGACCAAACATGAAGTCCCGTTGATTTTGACAAAACTTCTGTTATGTCCTACCTGGACAACCGAGAACCTTCAGTGACGGACACAATAAGTATTTAAGAATGCTAAATTTGTTTGCCAAAGAGCTCCTCAGGCTAATGTTCTGGATGGCTAAAAACAAACTAGCATAGCTAGCTAGCTGTGCACTGGACTAAACTAGCTAGCATGCTAGCTGCCTGAATAAATTAAGTAACTGAAATATGATCCACTTTTTTCTTATAACGACTTTAAATTATATTGGAACAGTTTGTACTTTAGCAGAACAGAATTTAAACTGTATTTAACTAACGTTAAACCCGCCTCCATTTTGGTCACGTTGGCGTCTGTGGTGTCAAAGGTCAGCCGTACCAAGAAGGCTTGTTCACCAAAGTCAAAAAGCAAATATTTTGTTTATTAGGACCAAACAAATCCACAGATTGTGCAAATTCTTTGTGTATCCTTTTTTAAAACTTTTTAAAAATAAATAACATGAAATATCTGTAAATTACAAAGTCGCCAGTTTCAGTGTTTCTTACCTCTTGACTTTCTTTTTCAGTGTGAACCAGGAGACACATCAGAGTCTGAAGACCCTCTTAGTACCCGGGAGAACTGAATCCAGCACCCTGGAGAATCCAGTACCAGGTCTTATTTTCATCTAGAACACGTCATCCTGTGCAACACGTCTGATGGACTCAGAGTCAAAACTGTCAGAACATAAAGAAAATACAAGACGACACATCATTAGAGCGCCTACCGAGGCCAAAACATTCCAATCCTGCATCGTGGAACAATGTCCCCTTCAAAATTTCTGGTTCCTACCAAGTAGGTTTGTTAGAATAAAAACTTTTCCAAGTTGATGTTTGGTAATGAGCTTTTCTCAAACATCGGTGGTTTCAGAATAAAAGTAATGTAATTAGCAACAGATGCTTTAATTGTGAAGTACAATTAGGAAGTGATCAGTTAAGCTGGCATCACACAGGACAACCAGACATGAAATTAAGCCGATTCGACAGGAAAGACTAGTCTTCTATACCCAACATCAGAGGTTCCTGGTTCCATTTTGAGTCGTCATGTTGCGTTGGCTAAGTTCACCTGAAACAGAAGCTATCCGGGGACACTTTATTGTGAAGTTGTTGTAGCTTCAAACATCCTTTTCTAGCTCAGCCACCAGTCATTCATAAAGACCATAGACTGAACGTCTATGAATCCACAATCAAACCGCTTTCTTCGTTGTTGTTGCAGGAAGCATGTTGAATGAGCAAAGGTGACCACAGCACCGTCTACACCGGGGATTTCCATGTTGTTCATGTTGTTTGCTGTTTCTCACGCATTAGAAAAATAGATGATATTCTCATATAATTCCCGTGTTACCATGACCACCGCACACCTGTGTGGCTGTGTCGGGAAAAGTTCCAGTTACTTACCGCTCAGCATCCATGACTGTCTGGTTTCACACAGACGAAGTCAACCATCCCCCACATCCTAGCTTTGAGTACTCATTGAAGAGAAGCTTGAATATCAGCAGTGCTTCTTTGCAGCCTGTGTTGATTTTCACAAAGTGTTTGGTTCAGCTGATCGGACTCTCTCTGGGACATCCTGAGAATTTGTGGGATCCCCAACAAGTTGCTGGACATCATAACCAGCCTGTACACAGATACTGTGAGAGCTGTACAGTGCGGGGGTAGAGACTCGGAACTTTTCACAGTGAATTCTGGTGTTCCTCAGGGATGTGTTCTGGCTCCTACACTGTTCAATTCTTGCATGGACTGGGTGTTGGGTCGGGTTGTGGAAACCAGCAGCTTAGGCACCTTTGTTGGCGAAGAAAGGTTTACTGACCTTGATTTTGCAGACGATGCTGTGATCTTTGTGGAATCAATAGATACCCTGATTGCAGCACTTGAGAAGCTGAGCAAGGATTTGGACGTTCAGGGTTTGGGATTGTCTTGGATCCAGACTAAGATCCAGGCTTTAAATGACTTCCTGGACTCGGCCATCAGAAGTGTATCTGTATGTGGTGAAAGTGGTGAACTTGTAGATACATTCACTGATCTCAGCAGGGACATTCATGTCTCTGGGTCCTCGGCCTTTGAGATCCAGAGATGCCTGGGAAGATTTTATGGGGTCATGAGGTCAGTGTGCTTGACCTTTTCCTGCATTGAGGCTCCTGCGTGCTGGATCACGGCCAGGGAGACCACATGGCCAAAGTGATGTAGCTGACGTTCCCTCGCTGCACAGTATGGAGAGGTCGAGGCCTAGAAGTTACAGAGGTGGGGTCATGACCACAGGATCCTCGGTTTGATTCCCCATCAGACAAGAACTTCACTAAGATACCCTTGAGCAAGGTCCTTAATCCCCAAGTTGCTCCCGGCGTGCAGTGGACATGAGTGTCTGTGTGAATGGGTGAATGTGAGGCATGACTGCAAATCGTTTTCAGCGCATAGAAACAGTCTGTTTATCTATAGTCTCCTTAGTTCCACCATCGGTACCAGAGTACCACGTCCAGCGGAGCAGCTATGGACGCTAATTAAAAGTACTTTCTTTAGCAGAGTCCAAAACAGAGGAAGAACAATTCCCAGATTGGTGTGTTTGTGTGTGTGAGCGCACACACTGCTGGATAATGAACTCAGAGCGAGGGAAGAGGTCATTAAGAAAGGAGAGAAAAATGAACACAAGAAGCCAAAGAAGCTTTTTAATATCTTCCTGCTAACTAGCGTTATGAGTCGTTTTATCATTAGAGGGACAGGATTAAACGATCTATGAATTCACTGAGACTCGATCCTGAGCCTCACCACGGAGGTTATGATTTCAGAGCCTCAGAACCCCGAGGGACTTGTCTGGACTCCTTTGTATTATCCGGAGGGCCTCAGGGTTTACGGAGTCTAATGCTTTGGTGAGGCGGATCAAAGTCGTGTTTAATCGTCTGTTTTTATTCTTTGCATTTTTCTTGTCTGGCTGTGAAGATTGTATTTTAATGTAGGAAGTGCTTTTTATATTCATTCATTCATTTTCTGCTGCTTATCCGGGTCCGGGTTGCGGTGGCAGCCAACCAAGCAGCTCAGCCCACACTTCCCTATCCTCGGCCAAGTCCTCTAACTCATCCTGGGGGAAATTTAATCCCTCCAGCGTGTCCTGGGTCGTCCCCAGAGCCTCCTCCCAGTTGGACGTGCCTGTAAGACCTCCCCAGGGAGACAACCAGGGTGTATCCTCACCACACACCCCCTGGCATCTGGTGAGCCAACTTCGTATATATGATTGGAAAATACTATAGAAATAAATATCGTCACGTCAGCTGCAGCACATTCTCACTCCCAACTCTTCACATTTTGACACAAAATGGGTTTTTTTTGACTGAACATCCATGTGAGACGAGTTGGGTAGCCCCTTCGTGTCATTTAGTGAGGCGCGGGGACACGCTAACCCCAACGCCAACCATAACCCAAACATGGATTAATGTTTCCTGATGACACCGAAGTCAAGCAGGTTGGTCCGTGTGCTGCCAGAGAGAAATGATGCTGCTGTAAACAAACAAACGACTAAATGACGTCACTAAATGACGTGAAGGGGCACTGAGCGAGTGTAAATGTGTGACGAGTTGGGAGCGAATGTGTAGTCAGTCGTGTTGCAGGCAGGATGAAAACCACACTGAGATTTGAGGAGGAGTTTCTTGAAGACAACGTGGACAATAATCTTTCCAGTTTTGGACATTCTGCACTCGGACTCGTCTCCCTTGTTAAAAAGTTTGACAATGAGTGCATCTCTGCTGTCTGTGGGTATTACTTCTTTATCCCAGATCTTCATGATGAGGGTGTGTACTTGCTGAAGGAGAGTAGCCCATCAGGACTTAGACTGGGATCCCATCAAGGCCTGCAGATTGGTGCATCACCCACTTCATGGGACGCTGTGGAATTCTGTCAAGGACTTCCTCATCAACCACTGTTCTCCAGCTCAACAGTTCCTCAGGATGATCTTTCCAGCTGGCCTTGGTCTCCTCGTCCTTTTTCAGGATCCTTTGTCTGTCCTTAGACCAGAGGAGGTTGGATCCATGTACGGCTTTGGTGGCCTGAACAAAATCCTGTGTGTCACCTGCTTTTGCAGGATTTTGGTTTTCACAGGCTTTCTCTGTCCACCATTTATTTTTAAGCTGCCTTACCTGCAGTTGGACAAAGGCTTTGGCGCTGACATGAGCTTCCCTCTTGGTGGGGAAAGGGACGTCCTTCTGCTAATCCACAGATCATCATGTGATGATGGTCTGTGCACTCAGAATGAATGTCAATATTTCTATGAATAGTGCTTTGTTTGGGGGCAGATTCTACGACTTAGATCCTTAATGGGAAGAAACAAGAATCTGTTGCACAAGTTTGAATTTATTTTGAGTTTTCTGAAATTAAGACATTGATACACACATGGTCAAAAATATACATACAGCACACCTAATATTTAGGTTACTGGCCCTTAAAGTTTGATGTTGACCGGACTTGTGGTCCCCATCAAACACCATCTGGCAGAATTCTGGTTATTATGAATATTTCAGATATTTTTAATGGGCTTGAGGTCAGGACTTTGGGAAGGTCATTACACAAGCTTAACATTAGCCTGGTTTATCTGTTCCATAACCAGTTTTGTTGAGTGTTTGGTGTCATTGTCCAAGTTTCCACCATCTAGCTGATAGTTTGAGGTTTTCCTGAAGAATTTTGAATTAGTCCTGCTCCTTCATTAGTCCATCCACTTTGCGGAATGCACCAGTTCCAGTGTCAGTGAAACAGTCCCACAGCACGATGCTACCATCACCATGCTCACAGCTGGTTCCGTGTTTTTGGGGTTTAATGTCTCACCTTCATGCCTCCAAACATACCTCTGGCCATAATGGCCAAACAACTCAATCTTTTTCTTTCCTCCAGGCGGTGTTTTCTTTGTCCATGTTGGTCCTCTGCAAACTTTAGTTGAGTTTGAAGGTGTTGATTTAGGAACAGGAGCTTCTTTCTTGGACGGCAGCCTCTCAGTCCACGGTGACGTAAAACTGGTTTGACTGTAGACGGTGACTGGTGTTCCAGCAACTTCCACTTCATGGCAGACCTGTTCCTTGGTGGTTCCTCACAGTTTGGTCTTCTTCCAGACTTGGCAAAATGGCTCCACCTCCCAGTAACTTGTACTTATGTTCAACTTTTGGAACTGACGATGTTGGAATCTGCAGTCATTTACAAATGGCTCCAGGAGACTTTATTGACTTGGGGAAATCTACGATCCTCTTTCTCAGACCCGCACTGAGATCCTTGGACTTTCCCATCGTGTGTTGGTCAATCCATTGTGTGCTGTCAATCAAACCTTTTTTATGTTGGCACAGAGAAGCTACAAGCTGGCAACCATCATCAACAACAGGATGTTAAGACACTTGTATGTATATTTTTGATCCTCTGTTGATTTAAGAGAACCCAAAATAAAAATTGCACCAAATTGGCACGTGTGTGTGTGTGTGTGTGTTAAAGATGTATGTGTATGTACAATCATTCTGTCCCAGACTAAAGAACAATTCAAAGAAATCACTGGAGGCCAGACTGGTTGCCATGACTTTCCTGTCCATGATGAGTGTATGTAAACTTCTGACCACAGCTGTATGTAAATATATGTAGTTAGTAGATGCAGGCGTGTGTGTGATCAGGTGGTGATAGGGTTGCCAACCGTCCCTTGAAATAAGGAACGTCCCGTATTTAGAACCAAAAGTACGCGTCCCGTATTGAGCTCGTTTAAAAATCGTTTCACACACACAACAAAAGGCAAAAAATAAATTCACCACGCCAGGAGGGGTGAAGGCAATCGGGTCGGCCGGCCCTGCCAACGAGGTGTCCCTTATTTATTTTTCAGGGAGTTGGCAACCCTAGGTGGTGAAAACGAGGGAACGAGCAGACATGTCTGAATTAAGCTACTGTGACAAACATGGTCCAAAAGCAAGAAGAAAAAGTGTCAAAATAAAAGAAGAAACGATTTTTTTTAAATTGCATTATTAATTATTTGTATTTAATATTCAGTGTTGAGACAAAACTGAAACTGAAAGCTGCTGTTTGATTGGTCAGATGGAGGTTGATGAAATGGAGAAACCAGGTGCTGCTCACATTGATTAGAGTCAGCTTGTCACTATGGCAACAACATCCAGCCTGCAGACAGAGAGACACACACACACACACACACACACACACAGCTGCTCACTGAGGGAATTAAAGGCTGTCAGCTCCACATTAAACCCCGAGGAGGAGGAGGAGGAGGAGGACAGCACGAATAAAAAGGAGCAGACAGTAAAAATTTTTTTTTACTGTTTACAGATAATGTTGGAGTGGGTTCTCCAGCTCGTGCCAATTTGCATCAGTCACAGGCAGACGCCGTTTATTATATATCCTTTAGACAGGATGCAGAAATAAAATCAACTTGATTTTCTGAAAGAGTCAAATGTCTAAGTTTATATTTGTTATTAAATAAATAAATCTGAAATTTAAAACGATGACCCCCCCCAGCTCAGAAATCCAATAAGTGACAGTGGCTCTCAGAGATCAATAATTAATCATTTATTAATTATTAATACACCGGCTGGTGCCGAGGTTTGTGATGTTGTGACTTGTTGTTGGTTGTGCAGCAGCTTGTGTGTCGTCATTGTGGAGCTAATAAACATACAAGTATCAGAAATGTTAGGATCAATGATTCTGATCAGTCAAGAACAGGACGTCAGTGGAACACTACCTGATAAACAAATAAACAAATATCAGAATACATAACGTGATCAAACGTCCTGCTCGCCAGCCGACGCTAACTTGGTTACGACCCGCTGAATAAAGTGGGCGTGTTCGTACGGCGACTGACTGAACTAAAGCGAAGTGTTTCTGGAACCGTCTCCACTCTGGGAAAAGTGGTCAAAGGTCAGCAGCGTTATTGACGAGGGCGCGTCGATATTTTCTCACAGCGTTTTATCGTCTTATTCTGGAACAACACCGACGGAACGTAACGGCAGCATTTCTCCTCAGACCAGCATCACATGTGAAAGAGTTCATTCAGCAGCTAAACCTTCACAAAAGGCAACTTCAGGCTGAAACGGTGAAATCAGTGGACCAGGCGAGCCAGGATCCAGCCCCGGGAGGAACTGTGGTCCCAGGGTGCACGGATCAAATGGGATCTGCCGCAGCGTAAAATCTCAGAACTGTGACGACTGGAGGCTTTCCACTTTGTTTATGACACTTTTTCCTTCAGCAGCAAACATCTGGGCTGAGAGACGAGCAGCTCGGGTCCACCAGGTCCAAAACAGCCCCGACCCAAGACCGCTGCAGGTGACGTCATGACAAGGTGCCTGTGTCTCGTGCTGACACACTCAGAGGACACGTGCAAAAAAAAAGAAAAAAAAGAAGACCAGCCGGCACAGATGTGAAGAATTCCATCTTCAGCTCCCAAACCCAGCAGGGTCCAGGTACTCCCCAGGAGCGGGATCGGTGACCCCTGTTCCCAAACCCAGCAGGATCCAGGTACTCCCCAGGAGCGGGATCGGTGACCCCTGTTCCCAAACCCAGCAGGATCCAGGTGCCTCATTGCACGACGGCAGTGACTCGGCACACAGACACACGCTGTCTTTCAGAAGTTGGACTGAAGTCGGGAAAACGTTCCCATCCGTCTTGTGGTGACCGCAGCAACGTGCAGCGAGTTCCAAAACCTTTAATTTCCCACAGATGACGACTTCAGATTAACGTGTCCAGTAGAGCAGGAAGCTCAGTGGATAAGGAGCCGGCCTGCCAACATGTAGACCTGGGTTTGAATCCCAGTCACACTACCTGTCTGTGTCCTTGGATAAGACACTTAACCTGCATGGTCTCAGTCCACCCAGCAGTAAACTGATACCGGCCTCGGCTGGGGAAGTGAGGCATCGTTAGAAAACACTTTGAGCGTCTCCTAGATGGAGAAACGCTGTAGAAATGCAGTCCTTCCTTCCAGAACCAGCATAAAGAAGGTGAAGGGTTTGACGTTTTCAGGATCCGTCCTGTGGGGACGAACGTCTCCGTTCCATCAGAGTGTTGGAGTGACATTGCTGCCACGTTAACCCGAACTCCACTTCCTGTTTGAGCCCTCTGACAGACGGTTTGTTCTGCTCCACCTGTGCTGGTCTCGGTCTCTGACAGGGTTCTGTGGTTGAGGGTTGAATTCTCACGGGGATGCAGTGGTTTAGATCAAAGATTTATGTGAACAGCAACTGAAAGTCTTCAAAGAGGAAAAACCTTCCAGAACAAATAAACTCTGTGGAAGACGGAGATCATCAGTCAGTCAGCTGTTAGCGCGACGTGAGGAAAAAAAACAGATCAAAGTGACACCTCAGAAGCCATTTGGATAGATCTAGGCTCAAGCTAACCAGAAGGCACACAGAAATCTCTAGTCTGGATGTCACATGTCTCCTTTTTGAAGAAAGCTTCTTTGTTCCACTCGACCGCAAATCTGTGACTGGTGCAGCAACTGACAAAGGTCTCTCTAATCACAGCCACTGAAGCCTGCAACTCCTTCAGATTTGTCAAGGGTGTCTTGGTGGCTTCCCTCATTGTGTTCACTCACTGAGCTCTTTGATCTGCACACGAAACAGCTCAGCACATAAGACTCCTTTGACCTTTGGCCCCACAGATTGAAAACTCGCTTGATTTGGATGTAAAGCTGCCAGGCTGCACTTTGACCTTCCGGATCTTATTTCCTTTAATCACCAATATTCTTTGTAATTTTAGAAACGAATACAGATTTTATGCACATGAATGTTTTTGGTCATTTTATTTATTCTTGATGGATTTCTGTCAGCTCCACATTAAACCCCGAGGAGGAGGAGGAGGAGGAGGTGGAGGAGGAGGAAGAGGAGGAGGAGGGGGAGCAGGCTAAAAGCGAGGGTAAACTCCCACATTCATACCCCTGCTCCATTCAAAAGACCATCTGTGGCTTGAAAT
>OMMV01176862.1:0-10871 GCA_900302635.1 Chatrabus melanurus | reverse complement strand
TGGCAGGACTGTGTGAAGTTTTGGACTCTGTTGCCTTTTTTTCTGTGCATGTTTAAAATTTTTTGTTGTGCTTTTTCTTATTCATTTGCTGTCATTGATAGTATGGCCATAGCAGATGGTCCCCCCTCTGAGTCTGGTCTGCTTGAGGTTTCTTCCTGTACTCATAAAATCACCCAGGGAGTTTTTCCTTACCACTGTTGCCATTGTGCTTGCTCAGGGGGTGGGTAAGGTTAGACCTTACCCTTATGAAGCGCCTTGGCGCGACTATATTGTGATTTGGCGCTATATAAATAAATTGAATTGAATTGAAGGGTCATTCTCAATAGTAATCAGTGTCAGCAGTTTGCTGCACAGCGACCACAGCAGTTTGGCTTTACGACCAAGAAGTCAACCAGTGACAACCAATGAATATTGGTAGGACCTATTTGCAGCCTATTGTGATTTTCCCAAAGCATTTGATTCGGTTGCCCTGCTGCTTGGTGGGGCATACTACAAATCTGTGGGATTTCCAATAACTTGCTGGACACCTTAGCCTGCCTATACAAAGACTGGTTAAGCTCTCCTAGGCTATGCTGAGGCAGTGCAGGTGGCTCTGTGGGTTAGGACATGGACTACCGATTCCAGTTCTGAGCTTCACACTACCTGTCTGTGTCTTGTCTGTCTGACAAGACACTTCATCTGCATTGTCCCAGTCCATCCAGCTGTGAAATGGGTACTGGCCTTGGCTGGGGAAGTAACCTGTGGTGGACTGGCATTCCGTCTAGGGGAGTCATAGACTCTCATCTGCTTCATGCTCCGGTATCCGGGGATAAGCACTGACCTGATGGGTCTCAAGCCCTGTCTACACTGTGAGATTTTCAGCAATCTTATAAGTTCACTGCAAACCACACTGTGCGACATGGATTTATTTAAGACTCCAAATTTGATGTGTGCAGCCTGTACAATGTAAGAGAGTCATGGGAGCACTCAGAATGAAACGTCATCCCGACAACGGAATTAGAAGCTGTACTGGTCGACATGTCACGCAAAATCTGTCACACTATAGACGACAAAGCTCATTTATGATAGCAGATTGGACAGACTATGTTTCTGTGGGGGTGACCGCTTTTATTAGCTGTTTAGAAACAAATTACGTGCACGCTTTGGTTTGTTTTTAAATGAAAAGAGTGAGCGCTTTTGATTAGCACCTCGCCTGCGCTTTTCTGCCAGGGAAAAAACAAACAAACCAAAAAACAAACAAACAAAAAAAAAACAGGCTGTTGCATCATTTATTATGGGATAATATATATATATCATTATGCTGAATTTTGAGGCGTGGGTCGTACAATTTCAGACACTGTCTGATATTTTTCCCAGGCTGTCTTTGGGGACAACGGCCGTCCTTGAACCTGTCACACAGTGCGACGTGAGACCACCATTTTCACAGCCACGACCAAAGACAACACCACGTTTCTTTCACGATGCTCATCTTTGGTCTGGGACAGCTGAAAATCGCACAGTGTAGACCGGGCTTCAGGGCCTGTATAGGACTTAAGCTATACAAAGGCAATGTGAGTGCTATGCAGAGCATAGACAGAGTATCTGACTCCTTCTCAATGAATTCTGATATTCATCAGGAATGTTTTCTGGCTCCTACTTTCTTCACACTTACGTGGACTGATTGTTGGGCAAGGTTGTGAGGTCCAGCAACTTTGGTGCCTTTTCTTGGTGAGGAAAGGCTCACTGACCTTCACTCTTTTGATTTTTGTGGAATCAACACATGTCCCGATTGCAGCACTTGAGAAGTTGAGTGAGGAGTCAGAATGTTTGGGTTTGAGATTGTCCAAGATCAAAACTAAGATGTAGGGTTTCAATGACTTCCTGGCATCATCCAATAGAAGTGTATCTGTATGCAGTGAAAGTGTCATAACTGTTGAAAAAGTCACTTGGAGAGAGGTCTGGGAAGAGCTTATGGAGTTATGAGGTTGCTGGATGCAGCAGATGTTTGTTGAGGCCAATATCTTAGCAAGAGAAAGAATGTCCAAGTCTTCATGGTCCTGGTGCTTCCAGTCTTACTGTATGGTTATGAGGCATGGACTCCTAAGGGAGTAGTTCCCAATCTTGGTCCTCATGGACCCCTAACTTGCACATTTTCTCTCTCTATCTGCTCTACCTACAGCTGATTGGCTCATTCAGGTGTCTGTTAGCTCTGGATTGGCTGATCACACCTGAATGAGCTAATCAGCTTTTGGCAGTGCAGGGAAAGATGAAAAATGTGCAGGTTCTGAGTCTCTGAGGACCAGGACTGGGAACCATTGACCTAAGGTGAGGACTGGATGTCTTCAGTACCAGGTCTCTCTGGAGAATCCTTGGGTTCCATTGCGGTGACATTGTGTCAAATGAGTGGTTCCTTCAGGAGGCTTAGATGAGGCAAACTGCTTTCATTGTGAGGGAGCATCAGCTACAACACTACAGACAGGCTCCAAGCACGGGTCAACAAATTGAAAAAGAAAACAAAAAAAGTTGGTCATCTTTTCCTGACACACAAGACGTCAACATGTATGCTTGCTCCTTCATTGCATGTACATTTCTACTTTTCAAACTAAGGGCCATATGAAATAACTCTTGCACTTTAACAGAAATTTATATGCAAGTCTTATTTTAGACCTGCCTTCCCACATTACATAAGGACAAAAACAAGTACCAAAATCACGAACTTAACCCCGACTAACAAAGCCAAGAAATGGCTCCCCATTAACAATCGAAATTGGCCTGTTTTTGGAATCCTCGTGTCAATGTGAGGAAATTCAGCCTTCAGAATGATAAGAGTGAAAGAGAATGTGACCACGTCCAAAAAACCCCACGCAGAGTAACGTTATGACAGAACAGCATGTAGGTCAACCTGCGGTCAACTGATCTGTCTTGATCCCGCTCTGGACTGCAGTCACACTTGCAGAGAAGTTATAATAGAAGTCATTATTTATAGCAACAGTCTCACTGCCGGAATTGACAATTCTGCATTCAGCATGGTTTAGAATAGTGACTTTTAAGGGATACATTAATGCAGTTGAATCTGCATCTTCAAAGACTCAACAGACCTAAATCAACGGCTCAGTTGGCCTCTGTTAACCCCCTGATCCTGCCCCATTACAGTGCACACATGCACTCGCTCGTATTGCACTAAATCGTTCTGAGCAAAGACGCACACTTACCCAGAACCAAGCAAAGTCGGTGCACATCTCATCTCATTCTCTTCATAGCGCAGAGAAAAGACTCAAGTGTCACAAACGCTCCTGTTCCTGCTGAGGCCGGCGGCAACTCTCAAAGCTTTTGCTGCTTTCAAGCCTCCTGCCTGCACCTTATCACTCTCTGTACACATCTGTTACTCTGCCCACTCTTCCGCTCTAACTTCCTCTCCCCTCTTCCTTTTTTCTTTTCTTTTGCTCACTCTCTTTTCTCATCCTTTGCTCTCTGTTCTGTCTTTTTCCCCCTGTCCAGTGTCTGCACAATGCCCATCAATTATTCAGAGGCAGTCTCCCGGTTTCTCCGGTTTATCCAATCAGGGCAGGGCTCTGCACTAATGGGCTCCTGCTGTACCTGCTACCGGCTCCAACACACTCTCGAGACAGCGGGAGGGGAGGAAAGAGTGGGAGAGAGGGAGAGAAATAGACAGAGAGAGTAGAAGAGACAGCAGAGGAGGAGGAGGAGGCAGGATGAGGAAGAGATAAAGACAGTGAGTCCACGGCGACAAACAGGGGTAGAGATAGAAAGGTAGAGATATTCCTAGGCTTCTCACCTCTGATGTGAGGCGCTGTTATTGATGTGATCAGCGTAGTCTGTTTAGTGCTCCACTGCCCTGTTACTCTAAACTGTCATCACACACTGCGACAGTGCACGCACATAATGCAAAACTGCACCTACGATTTTTCAGGGAGGGCCAATAACAGAACACACACACACACACACACACACACACACACAAGCTGCAAACCAGAGTGCAAAGTTGCAGAAAACTGGGCGGAGTTTAACATGCTAGACTGACTGTGGCCTGGCTGCAAGCCAATACACGAGAGAGCATAAGGGAGCGGAGAGGGAGCGAGAGCAAAACTGAGAAACACATTTAATCTAGTCAAAAGCAGGCAAGTGGTAAGTCATCAGTACTATCAGAGAGAGGGTTCCTGCTTAGTGGATAACCTAACCTGTCAACATTCCACTGAATACATCAGAGGCCACTTTGCAAATCCAAATTAGGAAACATATCAGAGGAAGACACACGCTTGAGTCAGTCTCTTAAGGAATTTGCAACGTTACAATTAAAGTAACTGATACACATTCAAGGAAACACAGAAAAAATGGTGTGAACTTACTACTGTTTTCAAACACCTGAAATAAAGGGGAAAACAAAGCTTTAAAGCTACAGTGTGCAGGATTTAGGGGTGTTTATTAGCAGAAATGGAGTAAAGCATTCATAACCATGTGTTTCTTAGTGTATATTCCCTGCAGCAATGAATCGATGTGTTTTCATGAGCTTAGAATGAGCCCTTCATAGCTACATGGGAGCGGGCCCCCTCATGGAGGCCACCATTTTGCACCGCCATACAGTAGCCCAAAAGGGACATATTTACTCCACCTTTCGCATTTTGCAGCGCAGCCAGAAAAAGGAAGAAAAATGAAGAGGGATCAGTGGTTGCTCCCCGATACACTGTCTACTGGTTGCTAGCACAAGCTAAGAAGTTTGAGAACCCTCATTCTTGTGAACTGGTGTATCATATATTTTGCTTATCTCAAGAGAAGGCAAGGAAGCATGAATCCCCATCATCGCCAAAGAAGGAAAAACATGAAGAGAAACAAAATCATGACCGGTGATGGCATAATGCAATCTGCAACCTCACCACTAGATGACACTAAATCATACATTTAGACCAAGAGCCGAATTAGATGAATGGCCATTCATCTCACTCGCCAATTAGTCGTAAGCCCAGTGACGTACGTGTGTAACTAACCTTTTTTTTTTTTTTTTAAAGCTATACTTAATATGGAGAGGAGATGGTGGGTTAGGGTAAGAGTTAGGCTATGTCTGAGACCCAGAGCAAGATATTCCACTCTTATGGTGTCAAAGTGTACCACAAACCAGTGAACTCTATCAGATCTCAGCTGGTGAACCTCAAAGACAAAACTCCGATGGACAAACTTTGTGTACCACATCCAGTGCAATGACTGAGGAAAACTATGTGGGAGAAACAGCCAGACCTCTTGGTACGAGAATCAAAGAACATCAAAGCAAAGCACAGAACAACTCGGCTGTCAAGGAACATTGCCAGACGACAGGACATCCCTTCTCTTGGATACCATCAAGCACAAGGTGAAAGAAGCCATACAGATTGAACGCAGGGGGCCATCCTTGAACAGAGACGGGGGCGTTGATCTTCCACCCAACTACCACCAGCTCCTCTTGCGAGACCAGCTAGTTCTGAGATCTCAGTTGGCATCATCTATTAATATGAACATTCCAGAATCGGATATTAATCTCCATGCTAAGAAGATAATGGAACATAAGCCTAACTAAATATTATGTCAACAAAATATGAAGTGAACTGAATAATAAAATTAATTAATCTAAAGCAGAATACAAACTTAAGATAATGCTAATTGAAAAGCTAACTAAATTTAAAACTAGCTGAATACAAAGCTAATTGAACATAAAAATATAGGGACATTAGTGGTGTTCATAGGTGATCCATGATACGTACAGACCCCCCTCCTCACCACGGTTTGGCAAGGACATGATCCGTGGATTAATTGCAAAGTTTACAGTTTACATAATAGTGTGAAGTACAGATTTATTATCATGCTGACTTGTTTTTATAGTAATAATGCCGTAAATCTTGATGTAGATGTCAGTGAAATCAAATTGTGAGCTGATTGTGAGCGGAGAAAAAAGCTGCACATTCACATGAACAGAGCGTGATGAAAGCAGACAGTCTGTATTGCGTCGCTCCGCCCGCGCTTTAGAGACAGCCTGTGAAGCCAGATGCACGTCTTGGTCAAGCACGGCAACAATTACTAAGAAATATCAGGAAGATGAGGACGAAATGTGCGCACTGCTCTCGCTGAGCTCGATCAGTGAATGAGTGCCGTCTTCTGCTGAGAACTGAAGAGTCCACCGAGCGCCGGGAAAAAAACGACGTTTGCCAACTTTTGCCGAGTGGTATTTATCCTGAAAGTTCTATAGAACTAAAGGCATTATTACTCTTCTCTCACCAGACAATGTAGACATCCTCAGTTTTTGAAAAAGAATTTGAAGTTATAAACTCAGGTCTGCTTTGTTTTCTTTCTTTTTTAATTACTTTTTATGAAGTTGACAAAGGCTATTTTTATTCACTAGTACTGTTCATATGACAATTTAATATGACAATTAAACTGTATTTTAAAATATTATTTTAACATTGGACACCTTGTTTTCATTGTTCTTTAAGTTCTTTTTAAAAAGGGAAAGCAACGTTCTATTTGCCTCCACTGTTTGTTTTTTTCTCTGATCTGATCCGTGACTTAAAACTGTCATCCGATCTCAACCGTGAGTTTTGTGATCCCGGATGCCCCTAATGGACATAAAGTGAACACATTATAAAACAAACGGAATACAAAGCTAACTGAACATAAAATATATAGATATAAAGTGAACTGAATCCAACTCGAACAGAATATAAAGGTGCCTCAACATAAATGTAACCGAGACGCTAACTGAATCTAAAACTTGGCGTATATAAAGCTAACTTAATATAAACTAACTGAATATAAATCTAACAGAACAGAATGTCACAATTAATTAAAATGATCAAAATGCATTTAAAAAACCAGTGGCGGGTTGCTGAGGACACGACAGGAGAAGCAGAGTTCATCTTCACTTGGCCCCAAAGTGACCTGTCTGTTAAAAACAATCCGGATGAATGAACAGACAAACCTTAACGTGCCATTGTTCTCATTTCTTGCCCGAGCGCTGAGAAGTGCTTGGCAGCTGAGGAACAGAAAACCCTCGAGGCTTATGACAGCAGTGGGAAGTTGCCTTTTGTGTGGCTTTCGTGTGACAGACAGACTCAGTCATCGGCAACGCAAATATCTGACGCCGAAATGAAACATGCACAACCGAAGCATTGTTGGACAGAAATATCAATTGAAAAGGGTGTGCCAAAGGCCCGAGGGGCAACTGAGGGGTGGGTGAGTCCTGAGGTTTGGGTGCCAGATCAGTCAACTCTGAACAAAAGGAGGATTTAAATCATTTGCTCATCCGGTTTTGGCAAGAACAAAGTCCGCTGTACTTGGAAGTACAACCGTAGCGCTGGCTCTCAGCTGGGATACGACAAAATGAATTTTCTTGGAAATGCATAGAGCAAACAAATCAAACAGCAAGCGATAGACGTCATAATCGGAAAAAAGCTGCTAATGCACCTGGTGGAGTAACAAGTGCCTGCTTTTGCCAGTAAAACTAAGAGTGAAGGTTTAAGGTAGTTTGGAACTGTAACGAGGTTTCATCATCAAAGGCAAACTACCTCAGAGTGTCAGAGGACGCGCCTGACTGCTAAAAATAAAGCTTGTTTCCTGTTAATAATTCAGCGCGCTGCTCTTACTAGATAAGATTTTATTGTCGTAGTTATGCAACAAAACTTTCTTTGGTAGCTCTCAGAGAGACCAGCAGCAATGATAAACTATAAAATACAAGAAAAAGTAAGTTTAAAAAAACGGTGCAATGTAAAGAGGTGTTGCACAGATTGTAATAGTGATCAGTGCGTTAGGCTGGTCTGTTTACCGTCGTCAGTAGCTGTGAGTGTGTGTGTGAGTAATGGAGGCTCTGGGGAAGAAGCTGTTCCTCAGTCTGTTAGTGCGTGTCCTGGTGGTCCTGCATCTTTTGCCCGATGGAAGGGGGACAAACAGTTTGTGACCCGGGTGGGTTGAGTCCTTGATCATGTTGCTAGCCTTCTTACATAGGCGGCTAGCATAAACTGTGTCCAGATTTGGGAGCTTGGTTTCCACAATCCTTGTGGACTTGACTGTCCGGGCTAAGCGTCTCCGATTCTCTGCAGTGTGGCCGGTGTACCACACTGTGACGCAATAGCAGATAATATACTATACTATACCATTATTGCAGTAATAGACCCTATCGCAAATAGGCAAAATCGACCCACAATAGTTTGCTTCATCAACCTCTGGAAGATTTCATCCGATAGACGCACTTCCGGTACCTGTATCTGTCGTGAGTGTGTTCTGTTTGCAGCGCTGGGAAAATAAGTTATATTTCTATGTGCGTTACCAGCGCGGTAGTTGTTTTCACATGCGTTATCTCCACATTCTTTCACCATGGATGCTCGCGAAAATTTCAGGAAAATGACGGTGCCACAACTGAAAAAAATTCTTGCAGAAAGGAGTGTTCCGTGTTGTGGAAAACGACGCTGGAAGTTTGTGAGCCACCAAAGTTTATCCCATTTTGGAAAAGTGTGACCACGATTAGTCAGCGACAAAAAGGCGGCAGGTGACGATGACAGCGGACGGCTGTTTTCGTGATCTCAACGGAAAAGCTGTGGCTTGGAAATGGGATTTGAAGCAGTTAGCACCCGTCAGTGTTAGCGACGTGCTTACCTGCTTATTGACTGGTTGGACAAACGAAAGACTCAAGAAACACAAATCTGATGATGGCTACCGTATGTTTATTGAATGTCATGTTGAACTTGTGGAACTTGGAAATATCGAAGGGGACAACGAGTTTGTTTACATACGGAGCCGTGTGAAGCCGGAGCAGCGGCAGGCAGCAGCACCATATTCTACGTGGTTGCTGTGTTTCCCCACAGGAGAAGTAAAATCGGTGGGGTGCTGTTGTGTTGCAGGGTAAGTATTTATTGTATTTAATTTAGTTAGTCCTTGTCCTATCTGGTTAAGACGTATTTGATGGGGGTTTTGTTTGGGGGGGGGTTACAAAGGAGGCAGATGCGGAAAAAAGGCAAAACCAGTAATGTGCCCCCTACGGTGGCTCATAAATAACCATATGCGATAGGGTCTATTCAATATAAAAGTCTGTTAGGCTGATTGGGTCAGTAACAGAGGATGTTTACACCTTCCTCTGATTCTGATTCTACACACAGTACAAAGATGGAAGGAAATAAGGGAGTGAAAGAGGAACCCAGCGGGGCGAGAAAACCAAACAAGTGAAATTTACATGAAACGGAAGGAGTGCTGTTGTAGGCCAAAGTAAGATGTGACGTCGCTTGTGCTGTGTCCCCGTGCGCTCGAGTATATCTACTTTTAACATGACATACAGTCATACAGGAAGCAGCCACACCCTGGATATCTGCTGACACAGCCGTTATTTCTTTCCTGATGTAAAACAACAGATCGACATGTTGCTGTGCTTTGCTGATTGACATATTTCTTTGCACTCCTCTTGGGAGTATTTTGTGACGTGAGGTGAGAAACCAAGTTTCAGAAGCATGTTCAGCTGTTTTGATTATATTACTCTGAACTGTTTTCAACTGCACTGACACAAAAAACCCCCACTCTAAATCTGATCTGATAAACAGAAAAGTTACAAAATTATGAATGATTTGTTTTGGGAAAAAAAACAAACCAAAACCCAGAGAACTTAGAAATTAAGGCTAAAGTTAACTGATAAAGCTAATCCGATAAACCCCTAAAAATTTAGCTGAAAATCCCGCTTCGGCTTGGTTTTTCCCTCTGAAACGCTGAAAAACAGACCCAGAGAGCTGAAATTTTTAAATAAAATCTTGCCTCAAATGACATCTCAAGGCGGAAGCGCTTAAGTGACCTTTGGACTCACTGTGCATGCTCTGCTGAGTGTTGCCAAAAAAATCTCACCAGAAATCACTATTGGCTCTCTGAAATATCACTAAAATTCAATAGATTACATGATGACATAATTGTGTCTAATTTGCTTATGGCGAGAAGCTGAACGGCATCCTGTTCTCTTGAAGCTTGGATTATTTTGTTTGCTTGTTGATAGTTGTTTTTTTTGTTGGTTTTTTTGGTGGAGTGGGGGTGGAGAAGCTGGGTGGGGACCATATAGCGGTAATTTTTTTGTTTTTTTAATATATATTTTTGCTGTTTTTGTCATTTATTATATTCACCTAACTATTTTCAAACTGGCCGGTTGGTGTGGAATAAAAATCACCAGATTTGTCACTAGTCACTAGATAGAATTTTTATTCACTAGGGAAGGTCAAAAATTGGCTAAATATAGCGACAAAGTTGCAAAATTGGCAACATTGGCTCCCTTATGGATTCGTGGATAAGTTCCAACAGGAACACATGCATGATTTTAAGGTTTATAAATGTTTTTGATTATTAAACTTTATTCAAAGAAATGGTAGCGGACTTAAAGTTCGTGGAACTAAATTTGGCGGAAGCCAATAGGTCCACTAATGGCTTTCAAAGTTAGCTGAAAAGCTAATCCATAAACCAAAAAAAGATATGCTCAGGAGAGAAGGGGAATGAAAGTCAGCCGGAGGAAGACAGAGTACATGTGTGTGAATAAAGGCCTCGTTATGCTTCTGCGTCAAAGCTACGGCGTGGCCACGCCGTAGCTTTGACGCCGTCGTGCACCTTTCGAAGTTCTGCATCGCGTTGGTCCGTGTCACTGTGCAATTCACCGCCAGAACTGAAGGGGGCGCAAACTTGTTGATCGTTTGTTTACCTTCTGGCTTTGTTCCTGCTGTGATCAATCGCGACCAAGAGAAATAAATAAATAAAAAAGAGCGGTGTTGCAGTTGAAGATGATCAATATTGAACAGCAAATGCTTTTATTGAAAATGTGGCGGCGAAAATGAAAACGGAGACACATGTGGAGGACGTCTGTACGTCCACTGAACGAATCGAGGCGGAGGACGGGC
>OMMV01176860.1:0-19979 GCA_900302635.1 Chatrabus melanurus | reverse complement strand
CTTGAGCAAGCACAATGGCAACAGTGGTCAGGAAAAACTCCCTGGATGTTTTTTAAGTACAGGAAGAAACTTCAAGCAGACCAGCCTCAGAGGGGTGACCATCTGCTGTGGCCATACTACCAATGACAACAAATGAATAAGACAAAGCGCAAGAAGAATTTTTAAACATGCACAGAAAGAAGGAGACAAAGTCCAAATCTTCACCCAGTCCCGCAATCCTTCGTCCACTCGGATCCATGGGATGGGTCCCTGCCAAGGAGCGGGTGAGGGGTCCAGACGCCGACAGTTGCTGACCAACCCGCAGTCCAAATTCAGCCACGTACTCCGCATCTACCTCATCAGCACCTCGTCCGCACCTCAGGCAAAGGGCAGAGCAGAGATACATGAGCCAGAATGACCAACACACACGCACGCACGTCTCATCTGAACATAATCTTTCCTCCAGAAAGTTTTTTTTTTTTTTTTCTTTGTTTGTGTTATCAGGTCCAAATCTTCCAGCTTGAAGGTGTCAATTTTGGAGCAGCGGTTTCTTTCTCAGATGGCAGCTTCTGAGTCCATGGCAGTGCAGAAGTTACTTAACTATAGACAGTCACATTGGTGTTCCAGCAGCTTCCAGTTCTTAGCAGACCTCTGCATTAGTGGTTCATGGGTTGTTCATGACGATCCAAACCAATTTCCTCTCAGCTGAAGATGACTGTTTGGGTCTTTTTCCAGACTTTGGCAAAGTGGCCACACCTCCCAATAATTTACTTACCTACAATTGTTAGAACTGATGATTTTGGAATCTGCAGTTGCATCTGCATCATCTGCAACCAGGTGTCTTGAATGAATGAAATTTGCATTTATATAATGCTTTTCAAGACACCCAAAGTGCTTTACAGTGAAGGGGGGGACCTCACTAACCACCATCAATGTGTAGCACCCACCTGGGTGTCTTGTCACAGGAGCCTAAATATGCCAATTTCCTCTCAGCTGAAGATGACAGTTTGGGTCTTCTTCCAGACTTTGGCAAAGTGGCCACACCTCCCAATAATGTACTTACCTATAATTGTTGGAACTGATGATTTTGGAATCTGCAGTTGATTAGAAATGGCCCCAAAAGACATTCCTGACTGATGTAAATCTACAATCCTCTTTCTCAGTTCTGTACGGAGGTCCTTGAACTTTCCCATTGTGTCAATTCAGTGAGTGCTATCAACATTTTTTACATTGGCACAGAGAAACTACCAGCTGCAGTCAGTCATGATCGCTAATAAGAAATTAGGAGGCCTTGGCAAGTTTAAAGACTTTTTGGATCTTTCAACACCACTGTGTGTATGTATAATTTTGACCCTGTGTTGGTTTCAGAAAACCCAAGATAAATTAAAACTTGTGCACCAAATACTTGTTTTTTTCTATTATAGATGTATGTTGTACAATCATTCTGCCCCAGAAAAATAAGAGCTCACAGAAATAATTGAAAGCCCAATATTTCCATGACATTAATGTCCATGATGACTGTAAACCTCTGACCACAACTGCACCTGAATCTCACAATAATCAGTGTGCAACTAACATTTCATTTTCATTTGACCCTCACCCCCCCTCCCCTATATGCTAAGCAGCAAGATGAACAGCTGGTTTCCACCCATGTCTGATATCACTCGCAGACACGATCCTCTAAAGACCTATTCGGACAGTATTCATTTTATATGGGGAGGAGGGGTAAAGTAATTATTACAAGTGTTCATCAGGGATTTTTATCCAGACAGAATGCGCCTTTTCAGTCATTTTTTTCTGAATGCTCGGTCACGTGTTGGTAGATATTCCGGCACCTTTTGCCTTCTGTAAAATGTTTCGTAGAAATTACTTCAGGTTATCTTAATCCCATGCGAATAGAGACATCAGTAATTGTTTTCTGTTGTATATCTCAAGTATGGAAGTGCTTAAAGACACGTTCAATTTCTGTATCAATCTGTTCACACGTCACGTCTACGAAATCATGTGATCATCATGTTCATGCCAGAGCCTCACCTCTGTGCGTTCCCTCACTGTGGAAGACCTGCTCTGCTTTTGGCTCACGGACAGAGCGCGCTGCGAACAGGCTGTGTTCGCAGTGTAGAGTAAAAATTAAAGCCACAAAGTTAGTGGGGTGGATCGCCGCGCTTGCTTTGTGCTCTTATGAGAGGGTGTTCAAATCACCTGCTTTGGCACATTGAGTGCACACCACTGCACAAAGCACACACCTTTGCGCACAGCCCAAAAAGACAGATAATTAGACAGAAGCTAGACGATAGAAAGCACACCATAGAGACGAATCCATTCTATTCAGTCTAGTAATTTTTTTCCTTTTTCTTTTTCTTTTTTTGAGGAGTGATGGTGGTGCGTCAATCCTGTTTGAGTAGACACTCCCATAGCTGTCATTTTCTGTCATTTACAGTACTGTGCAAAAGATTTAGACACCCCATTTCTTTTCTCAAACAAACAAATGCCCCCAGGCATCATCGTCAACAGAAAATCATGTGAAATCCCCACCCCCTTAAAAAAAAATAAAAATAAATACCACATAAATAAAAATCTTTTTCATTAAAGTAACCAATCAGTTACTAATTTACAAACCTCCTTTTAAAAAGAAGCAAAAACACACACACAAAAAATTGATTTCCTTGTGGCTGTACTGCCGAGTACTTGACAACACAAAGACAGTTGCTGATGATCAATTAATCAATAAAATTCTTTAAAAAAAACCTGATTTAACAGCCTGATTAGCTTATAAATTTGAAGAGACACCCTCAAACAAATTGTCATTTTATCACCTAAAAGAAATTATTAATTATTTTTAAAGGTGAGATGTAGTCAGACATTTTACATATTTATTCACAAATATGAACTCTTTAACAGTTTCTCTTTATTTAAAAAACAAATTTAGACACATTTAATATGCCTAAAACTTTTGCACAGTACTGTATACCGAGCTTTCTTATCCCGTGCGAATCGGCCATAAATATTACAGACGTCCTGTGTTAAAGTTACATTACTCCACCTCCGCATATAAAATTAATCCCATTCGAATAGGCCTTAAATCCACAACCCCCGCCCCGTGCATCACTGAAAGCAGGTTTCATATTGTATCTCACTCATAGCGACAGAGCAGCATATCTTCCACTTGCCCTCTCTCACTGTGACCTTCCAGGTATCAGTCATTACACAAATCAGAATCCATCCATCTAGTCCATCTTGCAATGATTGCATGAAATCAGCTTTCATTCTCGGTGTCCTTGGCTGCTTCAAAAAGAAACCTTCCAAGGATTTTAGTTCTAAGCATCACCTTTTCTTTGCAGTGGGCAGAGGCCAGGTGTCTTGTTACAGGATCCTCAACAGTCTCTATTCTCTCGGCACCAACAGCAGCGTCTACGTGGAAGGGTACTGCCTGTATTTGCGTGCGATTTCACACGTCGCACAGTTTGACTTTAATGACAAATAAGTAATTAAAACTTGACCAGAATGAAATCAATGCTCCTAGGATTTGGTCAGGGTCAAACTAAGGGTACTGGCCTTTAAGGGAACTCTTCTACCCTGAAGCGCATAAGACTTAGACAGCAGTCCATCCCCTGGCTTTATAACGCTGTCTTTGCTTTCAGGCAGAGAAGAGCAGCAGGCGCCTGTGCGGCAGCCCTGACTGGAGCTTTTCCTGTAAGCTTCCTGGAGCCTGCCTTAAACCAACACAATCCTTACTCTGTCTACAACACAATGAGCGCTCCTGACAGAGATGGTAACAAAATCAAACAACAGCACTTGTGTTTGTTTACTGATAATTTCTTCATTTTATTCCTTGAACAATTAAGTTTTCTGCCTTTCTGTTTTTGTCAGATCTGGGTCTGGCGCCACATGTGGAGGACGTGTGTCCCCTTCTTCCGTCTCTCGAACAGGCTCTGGAGGAGGTGGAGGAGGTGGCAGGTGTTGTAGCTGGAGCCCACCAGGCCGACTACATCCACGTCACAGAGGTTACTCTGCCCGTGCTCTGCATCTACGTGTCCCAGTGGGTTCACTGTGGTCCCGAGGGTCAGCCCGACACCCCAGTGTGCACCTCTGTCACTCCTCAGCATGCTAGTGACCTACTTGGACACATCCTTTGCATCATCCACAACCATTTGAGTGCCAGCCAGTGCCACTGGATGAAAGAGCTGGCAAGTAGGTCACACCCAGTGGTGTAAATGCGATGAGTGGATATACATGCATCTTTACTCCATATTAGTCATGCTTATTTCTGCTAATCGATCACAACCGTCAGTTTTTTCTCAGCCAATCATTTGCAAGGCACACAGTGGTCTGTTAAAGAGCCACTTCCTCCCGCTGATGGAGAAGCTGAGGAAGAGGGCTGAATGTGTGCTGCAGCAGGAGCAGCAGGTGAAGCTGGAAGGTTGTTGCACGTCTGAAGCAGAACTGCAGATACAGGAGAAGTTCACTGTTCTGGTGCGAGATCTTTATGCCTTCTACTCCATTCTCATTCCCTTTGTGGATGCTCATCGGTAAGTCACGCTGCCACACAGCTTCTTGTGCAACAAACGTACCAAATCTACCAAATTGTTCTAGCAGTTATTTGACATATTTTGGATTTCATTTGACACTGAAACATATTTTGTTTAATTGTGGGATGTCCCATGTAATGGACAGACCACCTAGTGGTACAGCACCGGGGGCCCGACCCCGTGTCTGTCTGTCTATCTATGATGTCCCGCCAAGTTACCTTTCTGTCATATCTAAGCAACCACTGAAGATAGAGACTTGATGTTAAGTTCATATGAAGCGTCTTTGGAAGGTCTTTCATGAAATGTTAATTTGGTTGCTATATTAACCATGGTTGCTGGAACTCAGCCACATGGGGTGTACAGCCAATACATTCTGAGTGCCGGTCCCAAGCCTGGATAAATGAGGAGGGTAGAAGGAGGATGTGTGCATGTGTTATATCTCTTGTTGGACTTTGTGCTTTGTATTTTTGTATTTCTGTATCATTGATAGTATGGCCATAGCAGATGGTCCCCCCTCTGAGTCCGGTCTGCTTGAGGTTTCTTCCTATACTTATAAAACATCCAGGGATCAGACTGATTCTGCTTATCAGTCTGATTATTGATTCCCTTATCGATTCCTGATCAGTTTTCTGTGTGGAAAAATGGAGGCCTGCACAGGCTTTCAGCATCAATGCAGCTGTTTTCCGTGTTGCTAGACACAGTTTGTCATGATGCCAGACGTGACATCATGACATGTACGTTTTTGCAACGCAGAAGTGTCAGAATAACTTGGTTGCATTGATAAGAGGAATTGATAATGTGTAAGGCATACAATTCCGATGGATTGAAAAATTTGAAACCGGCTCTCAACCGGAAAGGTTCTCAATTCCTCTATGAAAAATGGGGCAAAGAAACCAGCCAATCAAAAGACATGGGCGAAAACATAAAGATGAAGGGCCCTAGCTTCATGAACTATAGCGCACCGTCTAAAGAACACAGCACAAGTGCATTTGGGGCGTGTCCTAATCCGCTTTGCTGTTTACATCGTGTGTAGTCTGAGTGTAAAGTAAGTAGCAGGGTGCAAAGGGGTTGTATTTAGCAACTGGAGTAATGGTGGCTGTGTTTTGGGTGTAACATGAATCAGATTGTCCCCTGTCATTGCCTTTAAGCATATCTCACTTTTCAAACTGGTGCATTGCTATTGAAGAGCGTGGACTCAAATGAGAGGTTTTCTGGGAAGAAAACCGATCTGTGTGCAAAATGTGTAGACATGTGAGCAGATCATTTACCAGAGCAGCCACCAAAGCTCCCTGAGGTGAAGCAGTTGATCACCTCCTTCCTGCAACACCTCCTGCTCCTCTCTCTCTCTCTCTGTCAGCCCGGTTTCCTAAGTCCCATCAGGTGGAGATAGACCCCCTGCTGTACCTGGATCATGCCTGTCTTAGTGCTCCTGGAGTGGAAACCCGGGAAGGAAGAAAACCATTTTAAAAAAAATGGCAAAAACAATTAAATTTTTGTATTTTTCCATGAGTTTCTACTTTCATTTTTAAATTTTGTTTTCATTTCATGTTTGTTGTAGTTTCATGCACTAATGTGCATCCCAGTGTGTACAAGCAGGGTGTACATGTGTTGTGCACCTGCCTGTGTAAAGTGTATCTGAATATTGCGCTGTATAAAAACATAGCAGAAACACTGTGCACCGACTTTAGACCAGATTTTTGGTCATCTGTGGTGAAATCGCTTTCTGCTACATCACAATAGAAATGCACCAGTACTTCGCCTGACAACTCCTCATGTAAGACCAACATGCCCATGGGTGCACAAATTAGTACAAGTAGATTTGCTGAGACTTGCACGGCGCTGTGCACTGCTTTGCTCCAAGTGCACGGTAGGACTCTAAGCCTCAACAGGATTGACTGATTTTATTTATTTGTGACCTGCATTGAGGTTTGAAGCCATACGTGTTGTGATGAGACTGTGATGTGTTTTGGACTGTGTTCTGTCAGAGTCAGCTGGCTGAAGGAGTCGAGCCCTGAAGCTGAACAGCTGTTCAGGATGGTGGCAGAGGTCTTTATATTCTGGGCCAAATCTCATGTGAGCCTGGCACATGATGCATTTATTTATTTATTTATTTATTTGTAACATAAATGATGTAACCTTTTTTTAATTTACACCTGTGTTTTTCGCAAACAGAATTTCAAATGGGAGGAGCAGAATTATGTTGTGCAAAATCAAATCAACAATCTGGCTTTCCTAGTCAACAGTGATGAAATATCCAAGGTAAGCCATATATGAATTAACCAAACGATAAATGCATGCATTGCTACTTATTATTGCAGGAGATTTCAGCTGTCAAACCTGTTAAACCTTTGTAACTTTCAGTTTGACCATAAGAAGAGAATGATAAAGAAGAAGGGGGATCGTTATTCCACGCACACATCTCTCATCGTGACTTCCATAAAGAGACTTCTCCCTGTGGGACTCAGCCTTTGTTTTCCCAGACACCAGAGCCTGATCGTGTTGGCAAAGAGCTGCTTTGCTGAGGTATGGACAATGTCAAAATTAATGTAATCCACCTGACAGCGGCGTTTTAGATTTGACTCACATGAAAACAGACGTTTCCTCGGTAATCAGCAGTATGGCAGGATCATGGCGAAGATGAACATTTGTTTGGAAGTCTTTGTTGTGTAAAATTCCTTTTGGCCTTTGTTTGCATCCCACAGGAAAACACTGAGCACCAGATTCGGGAGCGTGTGTTTCATTGCCTGTCGCAGCTTCAGAGCAAGGTAAAGACAAATGCTGTACAGGCAGTGGAATCGAAAGCAACAACACAGTCGAATTAATATTTCTTTCTTTCTTTCTTTCTTTATTTTTACAAACAATCAAAAACAGACTGACAACACTTTAAATGAAAATTAAATAAAGTAAACTGAATTGTAGGTATTTCTAAATCACAGAGGACAACATTATACATTTAATTTCAACACATTTACACACACATTTATTTTATTTTATTTGTTTATTTTATTTGTGTGGGTGTGTGTTTTACCTGTATTATTTTGGACAAAATGTTCATGTTTGTGGTTTCAGTTTGAATTTTTGGGTTTAAAAAGTACATTTTTAGGAAATCTAAGGAAACATTTAACCTCAGAAAATGTTTACTCTTATTTTATGATTTGGTTATTTGGTATTATCTATATATATAAAACACACTGTCTGTCTGTCGTCTATGTATGCACACATCCTTCCAATTGCACAGACCATAATTGGTACACAGATTCACCATGACCACGGGAAGGTTTTTGCGGGTCATATGCATTCCTTTTTGGCAGGGCGTTTATTTGATCCATTTTATGCTTCAAATGTGCCGCTCTGTTTTCCTTTTTCCGTCATGCATTGCACATCTCTCATACACCCTCCGCTGAATGCTATGACCGCCCTCTGACCGCCCTCGGCAATCACACAGACACTGAGTGAGACTTTGAGTGACAGCACTCACAGCGTTGTTGTTGTTGTGCGGCCCGTGCGATTCACCTTCAATACCAATAGTTCCTCCTAATCGACAGACTGTTAAAAAACAATTACGGACTTTGACAATTTGTCAGCGAGCTAAGCTACGCATGCGCATTGTCTCCTCTGGTTTCCCTCCATAACACACGCATGTATATTTGTCATATTTATGCTGGGATTTTTCTACTTTGGTTTTAGTTTTGGTTTAGTATTAGTGTATTAGTGGTGAGTATTCTTTTATTGCATAAATGTATCATGCTTACAGTAACGCCACACCCCAATCACAGCTCCTGGACTGTGACTGTCCAAACTGCAACTGTCCAGGGCCAGATTTCCAGTCTTATTTGCAGTCAGTCAGCTAGTAAACAGTAAGAAATCCCCGTGGAGAAATCCTCCATTAATCTCCTTTTTCATTCAAATATTTTGGTTGGATATCTCAAGATGCTGCATTCTTACATTTATTACAGAGGAAAAAGTGTCAATTAAAAAAATTTATTATAAAAATAGAGAAAATCTAAAAACATTGTTTTTCCTGAGCCACTAAGATATTAACATTAATCTTCTAACACCTAAAGAATCAATTGCATTGCAACTGTAGTAATAAAGACAAGAAATGTTCAAATGCAGTAATACTGATTTGGAGATTCCATTTTCCTTTTGTCTGTTACCCGCACAATGCCGGGTACTGCACCTGGTTCTGATATAAATTAGAAAAAGAAAATGCCATAGAAATAGGCAGGGTAAGATGATGACTTTGGGCCCTGTTTTAATGGAGGACAGTAACACGAGCTTCGGGGTGTGTCTGAGCACATTTTGCTATTTAAGCAGCAGGAAATACGAGCGCAAAGCTGTGTACTGTGCGCAAAATGGTTAAATATACCATATTCATTATTCATGCATGTTTTGTCGTCGAAACATGATACCCAGTCAGCAGAGGCGATTCTAGAGTCTGTGGGGGCCCTAAGCAAAAATTCCTAGGGGCCCTACCGACCAGTGTTCATCACATTATGTTAGGCTATAAATAATCTGACACCAACGGTCTCGGGGGCCCCGTAGCGGCTCGGGGCCCCAAGCAGTTGCCTGCCTCGCCTGTTGACAAGCTGCTCCCCTGCCAGTCAGTGGTACCTGTCCTTCCTTTTAAATTGGACTGCACCATGCATACAAAGCTGTGGTATCAAGCAAGCAGACACAAGTGAAAGGATTAGTGGCTTGTTAAAGGATTAACTCCAACCTTTCAGAGCATACAGCAGAAGGAGGCAGCCAAAGCTCAATGAGCTGAAGCAGTACAGAAGTGAGTTTTTTTTGTTGCTATGAATATTTACTCTTATTTTATTTATTGGTGGTTTTCAGTTCACTTTTGTGGTGTATTTTACACATATAGCTAATGTCGCCTGTTACTTGCACCCAACCTCACCTCATTTTTAGACTAACACGCCCACAGGAGTGCAAGCGGTGTTGTGATTTACAGGACGCAGATGTTGGATGTAAAAATGACAACTACGTCGCATGGAAATTAGCAACAACATTAGCAACGTTGGGTTTTGCGCTGCTGTGCGCCAGGTGTAAGATAGGGCCAATAAAGTCTGCACAAATTCTACTTTGTCTGTTGTAACTTGATGCTGATGTGCAAATGACAAAGCCTTTGACATTCTACAGGCATTCTGAACATTAATTTTGAATTCAAGTGGATGCGACTTTTAATTTGAGGAAGGCAGCAAGTGTGTGAAAACATTATTTGAAGAATGCTCTGAGTTTGTAAATTTAAAAACCATTTTCAATCATCTCATGGATTCAGTGTCGCATCCAGAAACAGGAATGTTACAGTCAGTGGTAGTTAGATTTATTCAAAGGTTAGTAATGAAAACGGCATAAATTTTGCTTTGTCGCTGACTTCCAAGCAAACCTTTTAAGCAGGATCCTCACAGCCCACAGTCCTTTAACCGTGATTTGCTGAAAATGAATGTTTTCAAGCAAATAGTTTGCTGGTTAAAATTCAAGCAAAGAAATTGAAAGCAATGGAGAAAAGAAGGTTTAGAAAAATTATTTAATGTTATACACTGTCTCATCATCCTTTGATGTGTTCTGGCATGTTGAAGTTGGCTTTACAGAACTGAAAGTTCTGAAAGTTCTTTTTTTCCCCCTTGTTGTTATAAATCATATTTCTCTGACTATTAACTGCTTCAGCAATATTTCCACTTTAAAGCTGACAAACCAGCACCTTGCAAAAAAAAAAAAAAAATCTAAATCTTTTGTGTGTGTGTGTGTGTGTGTGTGTGTGTGTGTATTTGCAGGCTTCAACCTGTCCAATCCAGCTTGATGCCACCACTGATTCTGAGCAGACTGTAAACAGGATTCTGGAAATCGCTCGAGTCCTTTATCACTTAGACCAGGTGGGCTTAGAAAGAAAGGGAAACGCAATAAAACCCCATTAGTAATACATTCAGATGGCTTCTGATTGCAAATCTGCTGAAAGCTTCTACCAGTCAAACTTTAGGTGATCATATGACCAGATTAATTTTTTTAGAGGGCAAATATTCAGTAACAAACTTTTATTGAATTGGTCAATCTGGTTGGAATTTTAATTTTCACAGAAAATGGAAAAACTGAAATGTATAGTAATTACATTCCTAAAAACATTTTTTTTCATTTTATTTACTTGAGACACAAGTATGTATTTTTGTGATTATATTATTGCCTCTTCCATATATGGTATTTAAGGTGCAGTCACACTATGACGTTTTGGCTGACAAATATGCACACGTCAGTGATTGCCAGCCTCTGCTGGCCTTCGGCAGTCTTTGGCTTTCTGCAGCATTCGGCGGTGTTTGCTGATGAATGGCGACCGCGTCCAAAGTTTTCAACATGTTTAAAATTCTCGACGTACCTGTAGCCACCATAGGAGACCGTTATGTATCGTCGCTACGTGCACTTTGCGAGCGGTCGCCCTAGCTAGCCTGCAGTACCGGGGCAAACAGCCTCCAAAAGCCTGAGTTACCGGTGCGATCATGCTCGCTGGCTAACGTGTGGGTGTTGGTTCTCCTACCTGCTCAGAATCCCTGGACAGTGGTGTGTCGAACCCCTCTCCCGAACGTTTCCACGTTGGCGACATTCCCGCTTGTTATAATGGAGCGCTGGATAACGTCTGCCTCTGCTACAAACATGTTGTGAAAGGTTGTGATGCGTTTGAGGTCCACTACCAAACTCCGGGAACGTGATTTTCACCACTTTTCTCTCCTTTTCTTGCGCTTTCCTCGTCGGCTCAAACGTCATAGTGTGACTGCGCCTTTAGTATTCTTTTGGTAAATGAGAAAAACTTTTCAGCCATTAGATATTATTTCTCGAAAGCCAAAGCATTTTAGTCTTTTTCCCTTCTTTGTTGTAATTACAAAAAGTCCCTTTTTTTGTAATTAAAACGCTGTTCATGAAAAGAGTTCTTGCGAACTGAATGCAAGAGAGATGCATGAGGGAGACCCTGTACAGCTGTTCCTGAAACCCCTGAAGTCATGAGTTCATGTGCACTGCTTTGTGACATCATTTATCTTTGGCTATGGGTTCAGGTGGAACACCCACAGAGAAGCAAAAAGGCTGTGGGCTGTAAAGTCTTATCCAAACAGAGGAAACGGGCGGTGGTGGCCTGCCTAAGGATGGCTCCCCTCTACAACGTACCCAGGTAAAAAGAACACTTATATACTGTAATACGTTCTACAAACGACTCCCAGTGTTTGTGATTAGAATAAGAGACTCACACTGGGCTTACAGTTATATATATGGAGCAGCAACAGGTGGGTTTTTACACAAATGTAAGTTAAATTTTGTGTACATCAGTCATTACTTATTATATACTGTCGGAATGAAAATTGTTATACTGCGGAAATGGCTCAATTATGTGCCTTATCATTTTCATTCGTGTAGTTTTCAGAGCTTCTGAAATAGTGCATTACTGTTCTAACAGTTAAGCTTCATAATGAAGGTGTGAAGAAAAATAATGGTAAACTCATTGAGCCATGCAAAGTGATACATTTCAAATGGCTATATTTGTCACATAGTTAAATTTCTTTGTATACCCACAAACTTTCTTACCTATCATGCCAGTACTGCGGATTAATCATTTTCCTCCCAAGTCATCTTTACTTGCACCACGGTGCCATTCCTTATTGAACGTAGCCTCTTGCCACCAGATCCTACTTAGTCTGTGCGTTTGGCTAGGCTCTGTTTATCCCCGCTCTTAATTGCTTTTACCGATAGCGGTGATTGAAACCCTACCCTTCTCTGGGGACGGGAGGTGGACCACAGATTGTTTACATACGTGTCAGGGAAGGGTGATTGATGGAGAGAACCATGCACATTCCAGGCATCCCCTCCCCTTAGAGACCACGGGAAAAACAGGGTTTTCTCCACAACCATCACAGTTGCCCTGATGCTGATATCCAAGTCTCATTTACTTGTAGTGGGCGCTGCTGGGGAGTTTCACTGGGAGATAAAGGATTAGCTACTGCAATGGAGGTAATGCAAAATCAAAATAAGTTATCTGCCAGAGTGTTAAGTCTAACAAAAGGAAAATCTATTATCATAAAAAACCCTAACATTTGTAATATTTTGAACCTAGATATAATAACCCCAGGATCCAGGTTTCACTAGGTGTGATAAAGGGCTCATCAAACCTCTATTATATTTTATTGTTCTTCCCTTCCTGTTTTCTATGAACACTAGCACGTTGAGTACCCATCGCTTCACGATGTTATTTCATACTTTTTAATCATACAGGTAGTGACACAATCCATTATTTTATTCTATAGAACATACCACGTTGGTTTGTTTACATGGCTGTGGCAAAAGGGGAATCCCAATCCTCGCTTTGACGTCAGACAAAGGGAGGTTCCCAAGGTGGCGATGTCTCAAGCCCATCAGAGAATGTGTACGAGGAGACTTCAAAAGGTTCTCGGCCTCACCCGGAAACAAAAGTATCTGGAGGTATCCAGATTTGACCTTCGGCGAAGCGATAGCAAAGCTTGAATATCGGTGGACTGAGTGCATTGAAGTTGAGGGAGATTATGTTGAAAAATAATGCAAGAACAATCTTTCTCTTGTGATGTTTTCTGGGTGAGGCCGAGAACTTTTTGAAGTACCCTCGTACCTGAAATATTGAAAGTACTGAAACTTAAGCAACCAAAATTGGACAGATTGTAAACTAGGTGCTATTTTTATGTTTGCCATGATTTGTGATCTAATTGCTTAGTGTGGAGAAAATGACAAAATTATCTCCCTTTCCTGTCAAAATGCGACCCCTCTTAGGCTCAATCGGAGGCAGTGAGGCATGATTATGCAAAATTTTGGGTGTCTGGAGTGTGTAGATATTGAGTAAATAATGATCGCAGGAAAAATCTGATGACAGATTTATTTATGTGGTCAGACAAATGCAGTTCTTGAACCATCTGTTCTCTCTGTCTCCAGGCACAGAGCTGTCAATCTCTTCCTCCAAGGCTACAATAAATCCTGGATATCAGCTGAGGACCACAGCTCTGAGGAGAAGCTTGTGGAAGATTTAGCTGTGAGTACAGAAAGAAACCTTGTTAACAGTGGCAACGTGACATCAATAAAAGTGTCGAATGTTTGCATTTGTTTCTGAACAATACAGTAACACAGCAATAAATTATCAGCTGATAAACACAAAAAATGCCAGCTTTTCCACTTTTTTTCAAGACTGCAGGGTACCTAAAATAATTTGCACAATAATGTATGACAGTCCTTCTTCTTCAACTGGGCCGTGGAGTTGGCTAAGACTTTGGCCAACACTTGTCTACAGCCTACTCAAACTATTTGCCAAAAAGTATGTTATTTCAATATAGAAAAGTTTTGTTGTTTTAGAGCCAACAACAACAGCAACCTTTTACTTGTACAAATGTGTGCAATTTGAGGCAACAGTGCGAACCACTAAGCATCATGCTGCCTTTACTTTTTCAACAAATATCAAATAAATGTAAATATGACAAGACAAACATTTTATGAATCCCCAGAGGAAACGAAAATTAGAAAAGAGCTCTCAAAAATGTTTCATTTAGTTCTCCTAGACAACTATGAGGTCTGTATGAAACCAAAATGAGGCCATAGCTTATTTCTCCCATCTCTGTTTTGTCTCCAGAATAGAAAGGCACACAAAATCTCAAATTAGCCTCCTTTTATGTTTTAAAAGAGATCTCAAGCTCTATAATAATTCTCAGAGACAAAATGGAAACTAAAATTTGGCTGAAGTGAGAATCTCACTTTTGTCTCTCGAGCTGTGGAAGAGCAAACTTTGAGCAGTAAAATTTTCCTCTAGGTCACATTCAAATTTTATTTAGATTAATTTCATATTGGTTAAAAAAAAGTACAATTCATACCCCGTGATATTACGACATGCACTAACCGTGATACTTCCACACCTGCAGATTCTGTTTCTGCTTGAACATGCTTGTCTATCTGTCACTTATGTCACACAGATGTGTAGTTTTTTTTTTTTTTTTTTTTTTTTTTTTTTTTGCATATTATACAGACTACTGGCAACATGTGAGTCCAGCTTGAGGTTTGCAAAGATGACGGGGTGGCTGATTTCAGCTTTTTATGGGATGGTTCATCTAATGGCAGTGTCATTTCTATTGCAGCCCCTGCAACATCAGGAGTAGGTGTGACAGCTGGTTGTGCGGCCTATAAAATAGAATGCAATGTTTGAGTAATAAAATACTCAACAAATACATCTCAATGTGATTGTTAAAAACACACTTCATAAATAGTATTTATGGTTATATTTCATGCAAGTAACTGAAGTTTTTCTTCAAATTTGACATTCAGAGACTCCGGACCAAATTTAAGCAATTTGTACAATTTTAATAAGTACAGCATAACATTTACTCGACACTGCATAGACATAATATCAAAGTTGGGAGCATTTATAGTGAAAACATGAGATATGCACACTTTGAGATCTTTACCTTTTGATTTCACGGCCCGTTCTATTTTTGATTTATCTGTGAAGTATCTCCAGCACGATGGATGATAAAGACGCTTTCCTACATCTTCATTTTCCATTACTGGAGTAATGATCAAATGTGAAACCATCTGTATGATCACAGTGTCCTTGTAAAGTAATATCATAGCATCAACAGGAAAACATTCAACCAATTAGTTTTAAATAATAACGTGAAACATACCTTCTGTTCAACACATTCTTCATCGAGTGCAATGCTGAAAAGATGAACCTTAATGATAAAAACAGACAAGGGCGCGGGGCAGTGAGAGCTGTTTGTTTTTAAAAGTCAGCTGACTAATTTAATTTATATTTAATTTAAATTCTCATACCTGCACGTTGTGACTTCAATGAACAGACAGATGACTAGAATAAGGTACGGACAGAAAATAATTCTGATATGATTACTCACACATGGAGCCAGCCGCCCTCCATTGCACGGAATGTCTTTCCATTGTGCAGCTCAAACACGTTATATTTCCTCGCCTCACGGTTATCAGTGACATCAACGGTCTGAATGAAATCTGGACTTGACAGCATTTCATTCTGCATGTTTACATTCCCCTCGGAGGGATTACACCCACGCCAACGTGGAAGATCTGCACTAAACTATGGAGGCTCATTAATATAACTAGTAACCTGCACTTAAAAGGTAGGCTCTCTATTTTTAAGTGTTTTTGTAAAAACTGCAGGTACTACGGGAAGTCAGAATTCTCAGCTCAGCATACGGCCTACTTTTATTTGTTTTCAAAGCAACGTAAGATACCTAATTCAAAGAGGCGAAACATTCAGTGGACTAACTGCAGGTAATTTAGTGACCTCCCACCTGCTGTGGTCTCATGATGCATTTCATACGATATGATATGAAAAGTTAAGCACTATATTTTGTGCATATTCCGAGGAAGTTCCGCAGGCATGCGTTAACACGCTTTTCGCATTTAATGTTTTTAAACCATTTAAAGTTTGCGTTTTGGTTAAAGTTAGGGTTAGAATAAAAATTATAATACGTAAAAGACGACTTGCCAGTTTTTTGTTCTCCTTCGGATGATCCACCATCTTGTTGTCGGTGACATCATCACTGCCTCCTAGCGGAAAATACTTGGGATATGTATGAATTCTACACAAAAATACATACGAATTTTTGTGCACCACATTTTTGTATGTTTTACTTCAAATTTTGCATGAGAATAAGATGCTTGACTTGTCTTGAATTTACATCCGAAGACCTCTATGTCTGAGACCGAGATAAGACAGAGTAAAAATGTGGTTGATTCCAAGATGAGACTGAGACCTTCAAAAGGTGGTCTGGTTTGTTTGTTTGTTTATTTGCACATTTATAAAACAAAAGTCAGAAAAAATAATGAATGAAAAAAATAAAACGCGTGTGGGTGAGGTAGAAACCCTCTATGGGCTTATTTTAGGACCTCACCTATAAAAGATAAGACACAATAACAATGCAGTAAAATGTCAAAATTAAACAAATATAATTTACCTAAATAATATTATGGGCAAACATTGCAAAAAATGAAACAATGCAAAATCCACAAAAAAAAAAAAAAAGTTCAACACAAAGAATATATTAATAAATATGTACTAAAATCTTTTGTCTTCAAGCACTTTTTTGAGTTTCATTTTGTATCTGGACAAAGACAGAGAATCAGTAAGTACGTGCAAATTTCTATTCCATAATGCGGCTTCACGGTATCTTATTGAATATTGTCCTCGAGATGTTTGATACCTTGGTACCTTGGTAAGTGCGAGTTATTAACATGTCTAGTAGAATATGGTTCAACATTAGAATTATAAATCAAAAAATGTTTTGAAACTTTTTGGTCAGACTAAGACCAATCTCGAGAACTACAACATGAACTGTCACTGTACACAGTATAACATCCTCACTTAAAAAATACTACACCCACTGGCATCGTTGAGTATACCTTTCCTCATTTTTTGTTTGACTTTTCTTTGTTTGCTTGTTTTTTGGATGAAACCAGATAAAATAATTCCAGTTAGCATGTAGTACTGAAGACATTGCTCAGGGTTGGCAGACAAATGAAGATGGAGTAAGGACTGTTTGAGGGGCACATTTAGGAGCAACAAAGTCTCTTGTATATATTTAAATATTTGACTGAATTAAAAAATATTTTTGAGAAGTTTTTTTTGTATGCATGTGTGGTAGAACATCCCAGTTAAGATCGTATATTACATTTGATTCTTTAGGCACAAAAGTGGCAGTATGACCATGTTCTTCAGTCATTGGTTGGCGTGGACGGTCAGGATGACTCATTATTAAAAAAGCACACTTTATCAGCTTTTTCTTTGGATTGCAGAGGGAGGTGGTCACGGAGCAGCACGGCAGCAACAGAGAGGAAGAAAAGGAGATGGGAGAAGGTGCCAAATCAATCGATCCCCTCCTACAACTCATTACACTCTTCAGTCGAAGCGCTCTGAAGGAAAGGTCTGTGTGTGATTCCATTATAAAAGACTTCATACAATGAAGCTTTCACTCTATTTATTTTACTGGAGAAAACCCTTTACCAGGTCAATGTTAAATTGGCACAAACTGTGTGTGCTTTTTTTCAGCAATTATGAATTTTTCTTTCCTATGAATCCTTTTCCCCGAATTTTATGCATTTGTGTCAAAGACCACCATAAAAGACACATTAAAAGTCATTTGGACATTTATTAAATGATTTTGGTAATAGTCCTGCAGTATTACAGTTGTATTTTTTCATCAGGAAGGTAATTCATGCAGCCAACAGAGAAATGCTCGGCATGATATTTATATTTGAGGTGCAGTTGATGAGTATTTCCATTATTTATTAATCTGTTGATTCTAGTTTTAATCTAATGATTTTTACAGGCAATAAATATTAGAAATGAATGAAATATGACCACTAAAATTTAATTAGTTTACATCCTGGGCACAATGTTAAACTGCATCCCCGATTGTAGGTGGATCTCCAGCCTGCAGGTAACTCATTTTTGGGGTTTGGTGGCAGCCACTACAAAACATGTCGCAGAGCTTGACGCTGGAAAAGAAAATGTCTTCTTTTCTGTACTCCATAGTAGTAGGTCTGTTTGTGCCTTCCGTGAGAGGACAGAATGTGATATAAGGGGATAAAGAAAAGCTATTTGGATCCTCATCTCTGGAAAAGAAGAAACTACCAGAGAGCACTAAGGGTCTTGTCTCTGAAGGGTGGCGACTGGTGTGGTGCTGAGGGTTCATCTACCTAGGTCCGAACTTGTGGCGACTCATGCAAGTGGTCGTCTGGAACATCTGTTCTCTGAGCAAGGATCACCATACTTCCACTGCTAATGAAGGAGCTTGGAGAAGCTGTGCATTGCAATGGCATTGCTCTCTGAGGTCCCAAGACCTGGAAGTGGCCAGATCTTGGTATTATAGAGTACATCTACTTTTGGTCTGGTCGCTCCAGTGGTTGGCATACTGAGTAAGTGGCGCTTGCTGTGGCAGACTGGCTCCTTTTGATGGTGTCAGATATCATCCCTGTCAGAGTGCATAATATGAGACTCAGACTTTGGTACTCTTTGGGTCTTATCTGATGTCTCGTTGTAAACTCTGACTGCAGTGAATGATATCTCTGTGAGAAAGACTTTATTTGCAGCTTCACTCGGTGATTGACAACTTCCCCAGAGGTGACACTCCTGTGGTCATAGGTGATTTATGTTCAACCACAGAGCGGGTTAAATGATATGATCTGTTGGTGAAAGTTGCTCAATTCTCCTTGACTTTGCAAAGTCAGGGCTATGGGTTGCTGGATCCTGATTTCAGCATGCAGAGCGCACCACTGGACACGTACTCCAATACTGGTGATGCAGCCAAGGAGATTGATCATGTTCTCGTGGGAAGATGCCAGAGGCTCCTACAGTACTGCAGGTTCTACAGAAGTGTCCAGTTTGTAAACTCAGACTAAAGACTTACTGTACCTTCCCTAAGGATTAAGTTAAAGCCCCACAGACTGCCATCTACTTGATGTCCCAAACTCAGTCTGGATAGACTTCAAGACTTCTGGATAGACTGTGTGGAGAGCTCGCAAACTTAGACACAACATATGACCCAATGTGGAATGTGTCCTGGATCAAGAATAAGATCCAGGCTTTCAATGGCTTCCTTCAGTCATCTGAAAATACCTTATGGAGTCATGGTGTCCCAGGACAGAGGTGTTGGTGATACCGATAGCTTTTCAGGAGAATAAACGTACAAGTATTCAGGGTCTCTGTGCTTCCAGTCTTCCTGTATGGTCAGACTTGGACTCTAACTAGTGACCTAAGGCAACAACTGGATGCATTTGGTACCAAGTCTCTCCGGTGAATCCTTGGGTACCACTGGAATGACTGTGTCAGTTACCCAGGAAGACTCTGAGTCATATTACTTGTACTGTGAGGGAATGTCATGTATGATGCAAAAGTCATGGGGTGCACTTTCCTGAGCATGATCCAGCGGACAGGTGCCTCTGTGTTGAGGACCCCTGGAACTGGAAAATTTCAACAGGAGGCTCACATAGCATCTGACTGAGGCATATAGATGGCTACTTTTGAGAGGTGGGGATGTACAGGTGGTCTCCATGGGTGGTTGCCGGTCAGGACCCATGTTTAATAGTGTGGTGGATGCAGCACCAACACATGCTCCCAAACCTATCCTGACTTGTTCAAGTACAATTTCTGTGGTTTAGTGATTATCTTACGAGTCTCTTGATCAAACCTGACAAATATTTCTCTGTTATTCCTGTCGTCCTCTTTATTCACATCCATTATTATTCTCATTGAATCACTTTAATATTCCTGCACTGCTGTGGTGCAAACACTGTGCGTGCAGCAGAGAGCATTACATTAACTGCACATTCATTTTGAATTAATTTATGCCGGTCACGCGCCCAGGATCACCAGGGGCCCACTCACCCCCCGGAAGGCAGCCATGACGAGCCGCGAACAGCAGGGGCGAAGGAGCCGCAACTCCTCCG
>OMMV01176859.1:3108-16584 GCA_900302635.1 Chatrabus melanurus | reverse complement strand
GCTTGTTTCATAAAATGAAAGATTCCCCCATTATTTTGGACTTATCTTCTACACACATGAGAGTTGTGAGAAGAACTTGCATTCCAAATACTTTTGAGTTTATGACAATTTGGTGTCTAGAAATAGTATGGCAACAGCCTATTTTTACGATTTGACTATGATTTTACCTTGAAAAGTAGGTCACAGCCATGCCCCTCTAAACTCAAGTGGCAGGGTTGTGACATCAACTTATATCCCAAATATCTTGGGTGTGTGACAGTTTAGTGTTGAGAACTGGCATGGTGAAAGTCTATTTTTGTGTTTACCTGAATTTCACCCAGAAAAAGTAGGTTATGGTTGGTACCCTCTGAACTCATGTGAGAGGGTTGTGAGAAGAACTTATAACCCCAGTATTTTGGGTCTGTGACAATTTGGTATCGGGAAATCAGTTGAAAATCAGTTGGGTTAAAGTTGGCACCCTCTGAACTCATGTGAGATGGTTATGAGCTAAATTTATCCCAATTTATCCCCATTTGTCCCAAATAGCTCAGGTCTGTGATGATTTGGTGTCGATTAATTGTGTGGCAAAGGACATGCACACACACACACACACACAAATGGATAGCCTATTTTTTTATGTGTTGACTTGGATTTGACCCAGAAAAAGTAAGTGAAGGTTGGCACGCTCTGATGTCACTTGAGAGGGATGTGAGATGAACCTTTATCAAAAATACGTTGGGTTTGCATTGATTTGGACGGCGCAGGCAACGGACGCATGCACACAGATGGAGCCCATTTCTGTAACTTCTGCAACAACAAGAGGCACTTGAATTGCCAAATGTTGTGCCAACGTTTAAGCACCCTAGAATTTTCATTAAAATGTGTTTGCAAGTCAGTGCCCTAATTAGCATATCCATATCTATATCTATCTATATATATATATATATCATCGTATCTGTGTCAACAACATTACAATGTAATGTTGGATTATCACAACCCCCCCATCAGAAGGTCAACAGGAAATTTGTATGAAATATCCAAACATTCCTATTGGGGGGAAAATCAAATGGGATTTTTCTTTCGATTTCATTAATAAACTAACAAATTATCAACTTACACATCTAATAAGTTTTCTGACACAGTATGTGGCGCTTTAACTACGACACTATAGGCTAAAGATACACATATACCTATAGTCACTGCAATGACAGGATAGAGTTTTATTACCTAAAAAAAGAGAATATTAAGTCTCAAATTGAGCATTTCTAAATTATGGGTGTTATGATTTATGCAAATTAACACCAAAATTCACATTGTCGCATATTCTGCATATGAAGTCTGTATTTTAATGCATTCTTGAGTAATGTGTTTTTTAAAATCACTTCAACCTCATTAATATGCAAATATATGCAATAAAACCCCTGAAATGTCAGTCGCGATAGCCATTGTATGTGATGCCACACAATTAAAAAAAAGACTTGTCATTACTTACCTTCCTTATTATGTTGTCAATATCTCGAGCAATTAATTAACAAGCATGTTTCTTCAGCATTTATTTTGGCCAGTAAATAACTAGTGTGCTTGTATACTCCTAGAAGGGCTGCAGCGCCTCCTAACCACCTTGCCACCTGGTTGCAGGAACTTTTAGACCTCTTTCAATTCCCGTTTTTTTTTGGTCACGGGACACAATCCGTATGCACCACAATAAAATCCACTGACTTGAGTTTGATGACCTTGAAGAACAAGACCATCAAAATTTTCCAGTGCACGTTTCTTTCACGTATTTAATTTATTCTTAAAATATTTCATGATATTTAAAATAAAAAAAAAAAAAAAAAGTGTATGTAAAATGACTAAAACTTCTTGCGACGCTTCCTCTCGCTTTCTCGTCCTCTCTCTCTCCGCGTTGCGTTTTTGTCGCCACCGGAGAGAATTGTGTGAACAAAACACAGGCACCGAAATAAATTAAGAGATCAAAACCCATAGAGAGGAAATGAGTCAGTATTCCACACCGTGTACAATACAATATCATAGCAAATTAGCAGATTTTTAAATGGCTTCCACTGACTACCATAGATTTACAATGTTCAGTTGGCTGCAGATCAGTCTTAGATAAATTGTCACTTTCCTCCCCCCCCATTACAGCTTGGATAAACAGTGAATTGTCGATGGCATGAAAAGAAAGCGGCTACAGAGTTGTGAACAGAAAACCTGGGACTACAAGCCTGCAGTAATGAGAACAACGGCGTTTGTCCACATCCTACTAAACTGCCATTGGGACCACAGTCCAATAAGCTTCTCTACAAAGGTACAACATATAAAACTGTTAAATATATAACTTTTTAGGGCCTTTCAAAATACATTTAATGACATTTTTATTCCTTCTCTGCACATTCAACAGCGTTTACACTCTCTATAATAGCCTCCGTTGTTAGCGGTAGTGCTCCTGCCCCACCCCCCCAGAGACCAACTATGCATTTTCAAGCGGTCCCAACTTTAACTACTGAAAAATGCAAATCAGACTTTTTTTTTCTTTTTTAATACACAGTTATACGTATGTAGTACCTATAATCTCCAGTTCCAAAATACAGCGTTGGGCTTAGTCTGAGAAAAAGTGTCCGGAAAGATTTAAAAGTACTCCTTTGTTTGTGTACAGTACATACGCGGGTCTCGCTGGACGTGAGGCTCGGTTTGCAGACGGTCATCAGCGGCGACACAAACTGACAGTTCATAAAGTCTTCGCCACATGGTCCACTGTGTCACAATGATCATATTTGTTGTTTTCCTCTTTGGTCTATAAAAATATAGGAGGTTTACTCCAGCAGAAGGCCTATTCACAGCGGCGAGCACTCGCTTCAAGTCAACAGCCTCGCAAAAAAGTTGTCCGAGAATCAACAGGGTCAGGTCCGTTTAAAATTTTGCCGGCGCTCGGCTCTCTCGTCCAGTGCGGTTAGCAGCGGCAGCGACTCCCGACAGGAGGAGGCGAAACCGCTGGGATATTACAATTTATCCAGTCCTCCGCGGCACTAGGAGGCGCTGCTAATTTCACAGAGTGGAGAGGAGGCGGATGCGACGCGTTGACCCGATGACAGATAACAGGAGGGAGCAGTCACAAGCCCGGAGCAGCCAGCCGGTCGCAGGAGATCGTAAGGGTTTTACGGCGAGTAGTTTGTCCAGTGTCCAGGTGAGAGCTCGCCCCCTCAAACAGTCCCTCCCTGGTTTTCCAGACTGCAGCTGTGTTATGAGACCTGGGGGTCAAAGAGAACAGAGCAAACGTAAGGTTGTTGTTTTAGCACTTATCATCACTGTCTTCAAAGCTTCTTCGAGACATAAGAAGAAGCTCCATTATTTGTCATTGTACATACAATTGAATTTGTCCCTTCACTCATCCTAATTATAGCTGGACACAAGCCAACCACTAGGAGCAGTGGGCAGCCTCAATCTGGCACCCAGGGACCAAATCCAGGTCTACAAATGATATACTTCTGAATATGTAATTTAACCATTAGCAATGACTGAAAGTGTTTTAGTCCAATTTATAATCCAAACTTGGCAGAATCTTTGAGGGCCTGCCAAGGACAGAGTTATTTGATTTTGAGAAAAAAAATATTAAAAGCCAATGTTACAGGCCAAGGTCAGAATTTGGCCCAAAGTTTATATGTACGGGATATTTGGAATGGCTATTTCGAGGAACTGGTTAAAGATATACCTATGGCTACTACTAAATATTAATATGAAGTCATATGCTACCTTTCTATTGGTGACATGACCTTGGGTGACCTTAAAAGGTCAAACTCAAGGTCATAACTTTTTGTCTGTTTGAAGCCAATATGGTTTAAAGATGGTAGAAGGATTGTGTATCAATCAATGGATGAAGTGGTTCAATTTTGGACATAATGGATCAAATGTCAAGGCTAAACAGAGCCATAAATTATGGTATCACTGAATCACAAAGAATTCATTTGCATGGCTCTGTGTCAAAGATATAAGGCACGAGTGTTACGTTCTGAATACCCCTTCTTATTATTTGCTTTCAACTCCAATATGCTGGAGCAGACGCGTAACATTTTTATACCCCCACAAACAAAAATTTGTGGGGCTATATAGGAATCACATTGCCCGTCCGTTTCTGGAGTTTGTTGAGGTAGGTCCCTAAATATCTGGATGGCTTTTTCCTAGCCTAGAGTTTCATCTAGAATGTTGCAAGCCGGAACCCATGGCTGTTGTAGGTTATGATGATGTTTATTGCTGATTTTGCACAGTACTACTATGTTCATGGACAAGAGTAGACCAAGATGAGACCTAAATACTACACACTTGGAGAAATGTATTTCCAAGACGTACGTCTGTCCATGAGTTTTGTAAGTGCAACTTCTAAACCGTTTGGTGGATTTTATTGAAACTTCACAGAGTGATAGCACACCATATGAAGATGTGCATGAAGGAAAATAATCCTGGTCTGACATCTGCAAGGGGAAATAATTGGACTTTTGTATTAAATTGATGCATCACATGCTATTGACCTTATAAGCACAACTCCTCCTAAACCGATTGGTGGATTTTAATGAAACTTCACAGAGTGATAGCACACCATATGAAGATGTGCATGAAGAAAAATAATTCTGTTCTGATGTATTCAAGGTGAGATAATTGGACTTGTGTGTTTAATTGATGCATCATAATGTATGATATTGACTTCATAAACGCAACTCCTCCTAAGCCACCTTATGGATTTCAATGAAACCTCATGCAATGGTAGCACACCATGTGAAGGTGTGCATGAAGGAAAATAATTCCAGTCCAACATCTTCAAGGAATGATAATTGGACTATTGTGTTTAATTGATACATCATACTGTATGATATTGTGTTTGGAAGTGCAACTCCTCCTAAGCCACTTTAGGGACTTTAGTGAAATTTGACACAGTGGTAGCACACCATGTGAAAATGTGCATGAAGGAAATAAATTTTGATCTTTCGTTCTGACAGCTTCAAGGGAAGATAATTGGACTTAATTATTAATTGGAGGTTAATTCAGGTATTTCATTACAAAAGATTTATTACCACCAATATATAACTACAACCTATTTCAGAATCAAATAATACAAGGAAAAGAATTCGCCTGTGACAAGCCTCTTTGCAATCCCAGAGGAAGTAAATTTGCAGCTTTTTTTTTTTTTTGCTCTATTGACTTCGCCCTACAAAGTGGAAGGTGTATCATTAAAATTCACAGCCCTCCCATAGCAGTGCGAGTGAAAATTAAAACCTCGGCAGCTTACTCACTGTCAAATAAAGTCTTTTGGCAGTCAAATATTTTGAAATCTTCAGCGGGTGTAACCCAATAACGAAGCGAGTCTCACAGTGCAGCGACTGAGAAACAATTAATCTACCACAGAAAGACAAATCTGGAAGCCTCCTCGCCATCTGGCCCCCGCCAGTCGCATAGCCAACATGACAGAGGCGCTGACGCCTTCCAGGACTGCGGCACTGAAACTTAATTCATAATAATGAACTCTTTGTGGTTTCACAGGGTGAAATTTGCAGTGAAAGGGGCAGGTGTTGGATTGGGAACGAGCATGTATCACAGATGATATCTGATGCTCTGGGAATAACAAACATCTTGGCGAGCCTCAGTTTCATGGAGATAATGTTTTTTTTGGTTTTTTTTGCCTTATTTCATTCTGATCGCCATTGTTTAATCCCACTGCAAGTATAGCTACTATACCAGTGTTGTCAATACAGAGTGATGCCAACTCCACATCAGGTGCCATCTTGTCACCCATAGCTGTGTGCACTCTTAACGCACATTTCATGACGTCAAAAAAAAAAATAAAATAAAAATCAGATTTCTCTACATTAAAATTTCGAAAATTATGCCCTTTTATGCCCTCACAGTGAAAACAAATCTTTACAAAATGATATAAATTTAAAAAATAATAAATAAATATTGTTTAAATAAATCAATAATGAAATATCAAATCCAAAATAATGGAATGTGTAAATACTATTGTAAGTATAACACAAATAAATCATCAATTAACATAAAGGGGCGTGCCAATATGCCTCCTGCTCGTTACTGACGGCTCCCAGTGAGCATTTTTCTGTTGAAAAGATGTTTAAAAAATATGTATGCCCACCTTTTAAAAGACGTTTAATACAGGTTCAAGAGTAAGTTTTATTCACTGTGTATTTGTAGACGATTAAACGTCCGCGCTTAGACTGCTTTTAACCGTGATTTTCAATAATGATACTTTTCATCCTCTGCGATGTGCAAATTATAGCACATCATAATTATGGAGCCTAACTAGCACGCCACATTCACATACACATATAGTTTTTCACAAATAGACAGTGGAAAAAAACTTTCACTTTTAAACCTATTTGAAAAATTAAACTTGAAACATCATTCTGGCTATAGAAAGACAGGATTACAACACCATCTCAACCCTTACTTTTGAACCTGTTTTAAACGTCTTTTTAAAGGCGAGCATAGATATTTTTTAAAGGTCTTTTCAACAGAAAAATGCTCACTGGGAGCCATCAGTGACGAGCGGGAGATGTATAGACACACCCCTTTATGTTAATTGATTTCGGCCGTCCTGGGGGAAAAAAAATAATAGGCGCAGTCACACCTAGAACCAACGTAGACGAATGTATTTGCAAACGTCGGTGTCCACTAGCTGCCGCTGGGCTCCACCGTCCTCTGCCGTACTCCGTCGATGAACATTGACCCCGTCCAAAAATTTTCAGCAGGTTTAAAATTCCTTGCCGTTTGCCAACGTATCTCTGGCTATGTTGGAGACAGTTAGAGAAAGTTAATCTCTGCTATGACCAAGTTAGCCTCTGCTAGCCGAAGTTACTGGCGCGATCGTCTACGTTGGCTAACGTTTGGGTGCTGCTTCGCCCTGCCTGCTCAGAATCACTGGACAGCGGTGTGTCGAACCCCTCTCCCGCACGTTGCCATGTTGGCAAAAGTCCCGCTTGTTCTAATGGAACGCTTGCTAATGCCCGCCTCCGCTAGCACCATGTTGTGGTATGCCGTGCTGCATTTAAGGTTCGCTACCAATCTCTGGTAACGTGAGTTTTGACGTTTTTGCCAATTTTCTCGACTTTGCCCTGCGTTCACCACGCACTGGGGTAAACGTCATCGTGAGGCAAAATTTGGAACTGCCCCATTTGAGCTTCAAACCAGCTCTTCAGAAAACCTATGGGTGACATCACGGAGGGTTTGTCCAGTATATATACATCCTATAGTCATTACACTGTAACAGAACAGTCAAGAAGTAATATAAAAAGGAGAATGAAACTCTAGTATCTTTACTTGCGGAATCTCACAAACATTATAATGCAAATGATTTTAAATAGATGTCTGGTTTGAGACAATCTTGTTTTATGCAAGATATTGCTTAAGTCTGTATCTGCCATTGTATTTTTCTTTCTCTCTCACACACATGTAGTCTTTTCCTCACAGGCACTCTTGCAAATGGTCCCGCATAAATCTCGCATACAAATCTCATCTCGGGGAAATGCAAGTCTCCTATTAAAAAAGAGGAAGGAACGTCGGTTGAATAGGAGATGGATTTGCCCGATGAATAAAATTCAGAGGCCCTAGGTGATTATTACCTGGGGTTTATCAGGAAACGACCATATTACTCTCTTTTATATCTTATATCGGTGAGAGAATTTTACATCCTGGCGCTAGCGGAAAGCATAGTCAAGGGAAACGCGGCCTAGAGCCAGTCCGGCTTTTCAGCACGCGGACAAACTCCTGAGCGCATCGGTCCGGCTGTTCAAACATGGCGAGAGAGAGAACTGGGCATTTAAGTGATAGCTGCTGAAGGTGCACAGGAGCAGAATCCATCTACGTCTCATTTGCGCACGCCTCCCTTGTTCTGGGGCAATCCACTCGATCCATGTCGGTACGTAACCGGCGGCTTTCATTCGACAACATACACCTTCCTGTCTCCAGGCAAAGCTGAGAGCGAGAATGTGACGCGTTTGCGTGCAATCGAGTGAAAGTTCGTGCAGCCGTGTCAGTTTGAGCCACAGAACTCAACTGCATATTCACTGGAATTAGGAAACTGAAACCAAACGCAGCCGAACATATGGGCTCGGCGTGACATTTTCTGTTCGTGTGAACTCTTTCTAACTGCTTTTAAAATGTCACCGCGTACTGACCCGCAGTGACACGTGAATAAGCATGCATGAGAGAAAAAAATGGATGTTTTTGCTTCTTTATGCTCCCCTGTAAGACTGTAATAAATGTGGTTATTTTGGTGCTGCCTGTCCATCAACAATAGCGCTCTACCATTTGAAGAAAATTTGCATAAAGATACATTTTTCAAATTGTCATGTTTAAGCATCTTTCGTTAAATCAGGACATCACTGAAAATCTGTCTCAAAAAGCTGTTTTTTTTAACCTACTTTTTATTAGGTCAAAGTAAACGTACCGTATTTTCCACATGGCTATGGTTTCACAGTTGATGCTCCATCATGATGCATGGAACAGACCTCATCTGGATCTCCTTAAATAACCACTCATTTGACAAAAAGTCATTCCAAATCGCTCCTGCAAGTTTGCCTAAAGCCACTTCGTGTTGAAGTCTTGTGCAATTAAGCGCGCCTGCTTTGGGTTGGAGCGCGCAAGTTACAGAATAGGCTGCCGAATGAATATTCATAAGTGATCTTTTAGGTTAGGAATAATCCACAGGTTAATAAGAGATGGGGGAAATTGCTCATTAGATGCTGTGAAGTTGGATAATGCCTGAAGCAGATGCTGAGATCAAAATACATGAACATGTATGCAGAGGCCTCCAGACAGTAGGCCTCATTCTGCATTTAAGAGAGAGTTCAAAGCTATCTGGGGTGTTATGTCATTATCAACTGTTACATATTGCATTTCATCACAACATCAAAGCAAATACAGCTCCCTATCTGCGTTCCGTAATATGATCAGGACTGTAATGCTCAAGAGGGAACATAAAAACAGGTTTACAATCACTTTTCTCATATGTCATCTTCATAAATAGTTCTGCTAACTGTGCCCACTAAATTTAGTTCCGCTAACTTTAAGTCAGCTAACATTTTTTTTTTTAAATAAAGTTTAACGGTCAGAAACATTTGTAAACCCTAAAACCATACATTTGTTCTTGTTGGAGCTTATACACTAATCTAATAAGCGAAATCGAGTCATCGCACGAAGGCAAGAAGCATCACCCCGAGGGCGGACGGGTCATTATTCCGAAGGTACCATTGGTCCGAAGGTCCATTGGTCCTAAAATTAGGGTTAGGGTTAATTAGTTAGTTAGCTACTTTTAAGGGACCCACCCTAATAGGCAAAAAATACCCCTAATTTGACCCAAATTGTTACTCGATTCAATAGATTTTAGCACCACAGGCCCACAGCATGATACAATTTTCGGACCAGTAGACGTTCGGACCAATGGGCCTTCGGAATATTGACTAGTCACTCCTCGAGGAGATGGAGGAGCAGAAGGTCAAGCCGGAGTAAATACATTAATTAGATGATTAAAATATTTTTTATTTCTTAATATTTCTTATTCATTTAATATTTTGTGCTGTCAATAAACTGTTGAATGTCAACTACTGTTTAATTTCATTTGTTCATTTAAGGCACAATCTCACTATAACGTTTACCCCAGCGTTTGGTGAACGCAGAGCAAAGTCAAGAAAATTGGCCAAACGTCAGCAAAAATCACGTTACAGGAGTTTGGTAGCGAACCTCTATCACAGCTCGGCGTTACACAACACGGTCCTAGCAGAGGCCAGCCGAGGCGGGCATTAGCCAGCGTGCCATTAGACCAAGCGGGACTTGTGACAACGTGCGGGAGAGTGGGTTGACACACCACTGTCAAGTGATTCTGAGCAGGCAGGGCGAAGCCGCACCCAAATGTTAGCCAGCAAAGACGATCACACCAGTAACTTAGGCTAGCAGAGGCTAGCGTAGGGAACTTGGTCGTTGCGAAGATTAACTTTCTCTACCAGTCTCCAACGTAGCCAGAGGTACGTTGGCAAACGGCAAGACATTTGAAACATGTCGAAAATTTTTGGACACGGTCAACATTCATCAGTGTAGACCAGTGGAGGCCAGTGGATACCGACGTTTGCAAATACGTTGGCCCAAACGTCCAGGTGAGATTGTACCTTTAAATATTTATGTACCGGTACATCTTGATCATCATCCAATCTTGGCATATTAGACCTTTTTGGGAACCTCCATGTATACGCTACAACATATTAAAATTTCATCTCTTTAGGTCTGATTTTTAGGGTTCTAGAGCCAAAAAACCAATTTATATAATGATAGTTAGCAGTAGCTTCAGCTAAATGTTTAGGTGCTTATTGGGTTTAGCGTCATCACGGTTAACTCGCCTGTTAACAGATTAGTGGTTGTCGAAGCTAACTTTTAGGTTAGCTGTGCCCACCACTGCTGATTTGCAGAAATGCTAATAAAAAGCCCCTCATTACACGATAACATACTTTGACAATGTATAGTTTCTGTCCCTGTACTGATCAAGTGATTGTACATTATTTAATTTATTCTGCGTTTTATGGGATAAAATGTAATATAGCCTACTCTGAGTAAATAATCTGGATGGTGTATTGTGTGATGATCTTGTGTCTAATTATAGTTTCAAATCTGGTGTAGACACGTTGTCTGGACTGCAAAGCAGCAGGATCAGATTCTTCTTTGAAAGCAAATCATAACTTGGACCATAAATGCTCACAGTACTGACCGACAGAAGCGCCTGCTTTTTGGAAACTGCATGAGCCCGGGCATTTTTTTACGACTTTGGCCTCATCCCTTTTATTGTACTGTACATTAAATTTACTACAAGGCTGCTCTCTATTTTCCTATCGCATGCATTAATATCTGTCTGGCGCCTTGTTTGTTTGTGACCACAGACTCCATCTGATAAAGAGAATATGCCAAGGCCTGCCAATAAAACAGAGTCAAAGTAAAACAACGGGTTTTACTTGGCATTGCTGCAAACATAGATTTTTTTGTAGTTGAGTACACATTCTGGGACTGGTGATCTCATGGAAACGGGCCAAATAAAGATGTCAAACATGCAGACAGCTGTTTAAATTGCATATGGATTTCAGTAGCCTTGCATTTGAGTTCTTCCTTCATCTTGTTTGCATGTCCCGTTAAAGCTCTGGGATGATGTCTTTGTGGTTTAACAATAGAGATGGCACGATGCTACTTTTTCATGTCTGATACAATACAGATACTAGGAACCTTCAGTATTTGCCGATCCCAATCCGATACCATTTTCCCCTGTCTTAAAACAACTAATCTGTTAATAAATACTTTTGTCTGCTAATCTAGCCATCTAACAAAGCATCAACTCAAACTTTGAAACAAATATTCTCCTCCCTTAAAGAAAAAAATACATAGCTCACAACAGGACTCGTACGTGCAATAGAAGACTCAGATCAAATTGGATTTTGTTTTCTTTTTTAATTTCCAATACCTGATCCAGTAATTTTAGCCAATATCAGACTGATGCTGATCCAAAATATAGGCCTGTGCCCCCCTATTTAATAATTATGTGGGTTGTAATGAGTTGACATTGATTGATTTCAGTTGACATGGTACCAAAAAGGAAAAGGATGCAGATCCATGAAAATATTGCTAGTTGTTTCTGAGAATGACATATTACATAGCAAACCTGTTCTTATGTTCCTTCTTGTGCATTACATGGTATCAAGGATACCCTTGATACAATTCATAAAATTCAGAACAAAATCAGAACCTCATAAAAGAAGATTATACCTCATTTAATGCAGCCAGAGTAGGCATGTCAAGCCTACTGTTGGTACCCCTACCATACCTTAACGTGCACCTACACCTTACACCTACCTTACATATCAAGAGTCAGTATATTAAGGGTACCATTAATGCCTTGAGTTATCAAGTGTAGGCTTGTCAACACTATCTTTAAAGCCTTTCATAAAATTCAGAAACAAAGTACAAATCTAACAAAAGAATCTTATTGTTCCTACTTTAACACATCCACAGTAGGGGTATCAATAATATCCTTGATACTATTCATAAAATTCCAAACAAAATTTAAATCGAATAAAAGAAGCTTTTTTTTGTGTGTTTGTGTGCTTTCGGTTGCCCGGGGTTGCCACAATGGATCTGGTATAGATCCACATTGGGATTTGTCACAAGATTTACACCAGATGCCCTTCCTAACACAACTCCAGTTTGACATGGAGAAACATGCACACAGCGCCCAGTGTTCCCAAGCCACCTCCCAGCCAAATATTAATCAGGACCGACTCTGCTTCACTTCTGAAATCTGGCAGGATCAGGTGTGCACAGAGCGGCACAGCTGCATTGACAAAAAAAAAAGCTTGTTATCCCTACTGCAGCATATCCAAAGTAGGCGTATCAAGAATATCCTTGATTTCATTCATAAAACACAAAAAAATAAATAAATAAAAACCTAATAAAAGAAGCATTATATGCCTATCAACGTATCAAGGGTATCCTTGATCATCTTCTTTCTTTACATCCTTTCCCCATGTACATGTAGGTTCATTATGCCCCAAGGTTGGGCAATTTTGGGGTTCAATGTTTTGCCCAGGGACAGTTTGATATTCAGCTACACTAGAAATTTGTTGTTCATAGAACACAAGCTCTACCAAATGATACCTTTTGTAAAAATGCCTACTAAAAGAAAAACTTAACAAATTTGGGTATTGTTTATGAATCAATTGTACATGTACTGGACCCACAGACCAGTAATAGTTCATCCCGGAGATTAATTTTTTTTCATATTACCCAACAGAATAAACTTGACTGAGCCAAAATATTGTGACTCCCTCTCTGAGTGCTGTACCTTGCTGCTCTTGTTGCTCTGCAGCTGCTTGTGTTGCTTCCTGCCTTTGCAAGACCAGGGTCTGGTGAGGTTGTGGTGATGGTGGTGGTTTTGGTGGTGGAGGTGGTGATGGTGGTGGTTATACAGTAGATGGTTTTTGGCTGTCTGTCAAGGGGTCATCATTGTTGTCCATAGTGCAAGAGTGTTGAGGGGGACTCTTGTCACGTCATAGAGCCTGAGGGGAGAGAGGCAGAGGGGAGGCTGGATGGTTATCAAGCTCAAAATAAGAATGCAGTTTTTTTTTTTCCCTTCCTAATTTTGTATTATGTTTTTGCCTTTCCAGATTTAGACACTGCTACACTGCCACCACCATCAATCTGTCTTAACATGGGGTCTTGGAAATGGGCCTATTTGGATTGGTGCAAACATTCTGTGCTTGTGCCTGAGGACAATAGTGGTTTTGAGAGTTAAATATAGCAATGTGGTCGTGAATCAGGGTCTTATTCTGCAGAACAGTACCCAACATAGTCGCAAAATTCCCAGTGAGACACCACGTCTAAGGATTTAGACTGATTTGTGTTAATGATTGCAGTCGGAAGAACCTATCAAAGCGTGCAGATTGATACCATATCCTGTATTGACGA
>OMMV01176855.1:0-10096 GCA_900302635.1 Chatrabus melanurus | reverse complement strand
ATATGTGAATATTTTGAAAGAAAACCTCAAGCAGTCAGCAGCAAAACTGGGTCGTCGCTTTGTTTTCCAACACGACAACGACCCAAAACATACGTCGCTCCTGGTGAAGAACTACCTCCAGAAGACCAAAGTGAACGTTAGTGACTGGCCTGCACAAAGCCCCGACTTGAATCCCACTGAAAATCTGTGGGGTGAACTGAAGCCCGAGGTCCATGCCAGAAGACCATCAAATCTGGAGGAGTTTGAGAGATTCGCCAAAGAAGAATAGGCTGGGATTCCTCAGGAGACACGTCTGAGACTTGTTGAAAACTACAACAAACGACTGCAGGCTGTTATCCAACAAAAAGGACACACAACTGACTATTAGCATCGGGGGGGGGCTAATCATTTTGACCCTGGTAGTTTTTGGTTTTTGTGAAATAATTTTGTTTCTGTGTGCAAAGTAAAATAATGTAAGCATCCAAAATAAAACTAGGAACTTTAGAAATGCTGTGTTGAAAATTCCTTGCTCTGTTAAAAAAAGCACTGATAACTGTCCTCGTCTGTATGTGAGGCAGGGCACGCAGCCTTAGTTGGTATTTTGGGGACGTTATGGATGGTAATTCCTGCCTCTTGTGAACGGCTGCTGATTTTCACACAGGTGGACTTCAGCATGTTTACACGCGTAATTTATGCAATTGTCTTGGATTTATGAATGTTTGCTGAATCTGGCGTGGCACACTCATATGAGCCCATTGTACTAAAACAGGTGTTGAGAAGTTTCTGAAAATGTTCAAGCACGTGGTCCATTGTCTCTAAAAGGGGCCCACAGAAATTCCACATACACCGATCAGCCATAACACTGTGACCACCTTCCTAATATTGTGTAGGTCCCCCTTTTGACACCAAAACAGCCCTGGCCTATCGAGGCATGGATTCCCCTTGACCTAAGAATGTGTGCTGTGGTATCTAGTGCAAAGACCTTAGCAGTAGATTCTTTTCATGCAAGTTGAAAGGTGAGACCGCCATGGATTGGACTTGTTTGTCCAGGGCATCCCACAGATGCTTGATTGGATTGCTCACCGGTTTTCTCTTCTTTGGAACACTTTTGGTAGGTACTGACCCACTACAGACCAAGAACATCCCACAAGAGCTGCAGTTTTGGCCCAGTTCTTGAGCCATTACAATTTGGACCTTCACTCAAAGTCACTCAAATCTTTATGTGTACTACAAAAGTGTAGTATGTGATTCCCCCACCCAGACCCCACCACCACTTCATTAGTTGGTCAGGAAAAAAAATGAATTCAATTAAAACCTATTATGAAGTTATTACTTCATTAAAGGGAAAAAAAAAGTGATTTATTTGTATGTGTACTGCCCAGTATACCACAAATTAAAGATAGTTGACAGTGATCACCCAGTAAAAAAAAAATGACTGTAAAAATACAATCCCATTTTCTTATAAATCGAGGAAGACCACCTTAAAGAAATCATATAGTTTTCTCGTCTAAAAAAAGGCATAATGAATATGTTAAATATGCACTGTGTGAGCATGTCCATGTTTGCCCGGTCCTCAGAATGCCACTGGTTTAACAGCTTCTGGGATGGGGGAAGCACAGCGCCCCCTGCAGAGCCTTCCTCCCAGCCAACCGCAGGAAGCTTCTGCTCTCATGTATACTCAGCCCAATCACACATCAGCTGCTCTGTCAATACCATCAGCCAATAGTCAGAGAGATCTTTAATGTCTTTCTGATTGTGCTGGGTTTTTTTTTTTATTCATTACATGGCTTCACTGTAACAGTTTTGCCTCGGTGCCTCTCGCCTTGTATACCGACACGTATCTTATAAAAACAGGGCTTTCTTTAAAGTAGATTAGCACAGTTCGCCTCTCAGCTACAGATGTAATTTTTGCCTTTCTCAGCCACTGTGTGATTATGGTGCGAGTGCATGCACCAAGATGTGTTTTAGTGTTTACGTGTGTGCTTGCATGTGTATTCCAGTAGTGTGTGAGTACAAATATGTGAGCTTTCCTGGAACAGCTCCCATCTGGGGGGCAGAGCAGGCAGCAAAGAGCTCAGCAGCGCCTCAGTCCCTCAGGACACGATGCAGCTCTCTCCTCGCGGCCATGAAAAGCAATCAGAGCCCAGCTTTCTCCCCTGGACGTACCTCTGCCTTTAATTACAGAACCCAGCGGTAGCGCAGAGAAAGACTGCCTCCGCTGGGCTACAGCCAGCATGTCACAGCCTAAATGCAGGGCTAAAGTTGACGCAGTGGGCCTCTGCATACAGAGGCCTGATATCAACAGTGTGCTTAAACACACATACCACCCTGGTAGGCTCAGCGTGCCTCTGCATGGACCAGGACAGAGCAGAGGTGTTTCCATACGGTACTGCAGTGACAGACTGTGCAGAGAGTCTACAGCGTTTCAGACACAAAACACAGCAGGGCTCCATACAGGGAAGCCCGTTCTGTATGCTTAATGAGATGTTTATCCCTTATATTCTGCCACTGATAAAAGTCAGATGCCGTTACACAAGCTATAAGGACAGAAATATGTCCTGATTGCTGCTTCTTTGTATTCTGACGTGTGAACTGAAAACAGTGGTCACAAACCACCTCATGTCTCAGGGACCGCTGCCTTGGAGATCAGGAGACACGTAGGAAGAGCTTATGAAGCCATGAGTTTGCTATACAGAGGTGTTTCGGGATGCTAATATCTCTGCAGGAGGATGAAGGTCCAAGTTTTTAGCGTCTTGGTGGTTCCTGTCTTACTGCATGGTTGTGAGAATTGGATGCTAACCAGTGACATTAGGCGACGACTAGACATCTTTGGTACTAGGTCTCCTTGGAGGATCTTTGACTACCACTAGAACAACTTTGTGTCAAATGAGCGGTTAATTAAGGAGACTCAGATGAGGTGTATCACTTGAAGGAGAGTCAGCTATGATATTTTGCCCATGGAGCACACTTTTCTGTGCATGATCCAGCATGCAGGCGCCTCAGTGTTGAGGACCCCAGTGGCTGGAGAAGGCCAAGGTGATGCCCGCACTTCACCTGGCTGTGGCAGATAGATGGTTACCTTCAAGAGGTGGGGACAGACCAGTTGTCTGTCTGGGTGGTTGCTATCTAGGACCCAAGGTGGTTCAGTGGTGTCGTGCATGCGGCGACGCATGACACCAGCGCATGCTCCCAGACCTGACCTGTCACCAACCTTTTTGAAGTCAAGATTACTTTCCATGTGAAACTAAAAGAAAAGTTCTATGGAGTGGAGGGGTCTGTTCAAGACATCGTGTTTTTAGCCTATGAGCTAATTCAGAATGATGCAGCCAAAAACAGAGCTTCCTGCAATGTCAGAACATTCTACACAACCTCAGATGAAAGACAAAAAATATCCATTAAAGATGAAAACTCCTTTTAAATTTGATTGCAACAATAACAACCCTATCATTGGGTGAGAGGCGGGTGCACCCTGGACAGGTCGCCAGTCCATCGCAGACAATAACAACAACAACAAAAGTAATTGGCCAATGGATCACTCAATATTTAACTCAAGCTGTGATATGTAGAGCTTAAAAAAAAGTTTCTGGGTATTTGCAATTTTACATAATTGAATTTGACTACATGACTTGCATGCAAAATTCATGAGTGTCATTGTTCACATATTTGCCTTCACTACCTTGCACAAAGACGAAGAAATAAAAGGTTTATCCATCACGGAGTAGATCAGAACTGAATCCCCTCCGAGTCATGCTTCTGGTATAGTTAGGTGAATAAGTATTTGAACAATGACTATTATTGTAATTTTTCCTCCCTCTGTTCAACACCACAAATGAAATGAAATGACACAATCAAGATAATCAGGATCAAGGTTTTCATACTAGTCACTAGTCTCTTTCTTGCATGGTCACTCAATTTTTGAGAACTGCCTACCTGAGACAGATTTAGCATAGCGTACCATACTGTTGTTATTTCTTAACGATTGATGTAAATGAAATCTAAGACATATTCAGTATCATCCATCCCCTGACTTGTCGAAAGAAAACTGGCTATAAAGTGATGACTTATACAATAATCCTCATATTTATTTTGGTGAAGTACTTGTGGCCTTTAAAAATGAAGGGACTGTGTATGAAAATGGCTGTAATTCTTAAAGCAGTTAATGAGACATTTTTGTTAAAGCACCTTGAATTAAAGCTGAAAGTTGACACTTCAATCACATCTTGATTGTTTCATTTCAACTCCACTGTGGTGGTGGGCAGCAGCATTCATTCATTGTGCTGGAGCCTATCCCAGCGGTCATTGGGCGAGAGACGGGGTACACCCTGGACAGGCTGCCAGTCTATAGCAGGGCCACATATAGACAAACTCATACACACTCTCATTCACACCTACGGTCAATTTAGAGTCACCAATTCACCTAACCTGCATGTCGTTGGAAGTGGGAGGAAGCCGGAGCACCCAGAGGGAACCCAGGCAAACACGGGGAGAACATGCAAACTCCACACAGAAAGGACCAGGTCAGAAGCGAACCTGGGACCTTCTCGTTGTGAGGCAACAGTGCTAACCACCAAGCCACCGTGCCGCCCTGTACAGAAGCAAAATCAAAAAAAATTGTGTCACTGTCCAAATACTTATGTTCCTGACTGTATATTTGTAGAGCCGCATGTTGACATTATTGCAAATAAACTAAGAGAGTTTCACTTAAAAAAAATGTCTTCTCCGTACTTCTTGTACAGTTACAAAATCGTCCTGTTACAATGCCCAATAGGTGATGCAGATTCGAGGATGCTAAAGGATGTTAAAGGATGCTCATAAACGACACCGGGACAAATATTGGAAATGCAGATATCCGTGCCGTTACTCAACATACACACGGAATCCGTAAACAAGCGTGTTTGCTGATGTATCGTTATGTGGGGTCACATGTATCATGCTTCATGATCAACTTTGGAAAAAATTTTCATGACCCTGATGAACATCCTTTGATTGAAACTTTGTTCTCTGGTTGCTGTACAGACAATAGTTTTGTTACCCTGCATGTAATGGTGCACCTGGTTATTATAATCATTCGTGTGTCTGACTGTGTACAATATATAACTCGGAAACGGGTGAGCAGCTTTTCCCTAAAGTCTGTAGGAATATTCCTTGGGCAAGTGCCTCCAGATTACTCACTTTTGGAGCAGAATGCCAAAGGTCAAGATCAACGTTGTCAAAAATATAGCGCAAAAAAAAAAAAAAAAATCACTTTTTCTAGGATATCTCCACAACCAATAGGGCTACAATAATTATCTAACGTTTATATAGTCAGCTCATCATTTGTCATTATGTGTGAGAAGTGATGTCATGATGAGGTCATTAAAATGTCACGAAACGTGATAATTGTCCAAAAAACACATTTTCCAGGGATTTCTTCACAAACAATAGGGTAAGAAAGGTGAATGAAGGCTTGTATCGATCAGTTAATCAATGTCATTACATGGTATAAGTGACATTATGATGACCATGAGAATATCGTGAAATGATGCCGCTATAGTCCACAAAACACATTTCCTGGATATCTGCAACCAATAAAGCCAAATTAACAATGTTTGTCTTATTGCTCTCACTCGTCCCACTACTCCTATATCTTAAAATGACGATCATACTCTTACAGCACAGTACTATGTGTGTGCACAAGGTATGCATCACCCTCCAAAGCAGAAGTTTTTTAAAAGCGTAGTGCCCCCTACCAAAATGCCGATTTAGGCTGAAGCACCATGCATGCAGTCTGTCTCAAACGATCTTTTACCCGTGAAAATATCACAGCGATATCATAAGATAATGTGCCTGTTTGTTAGAAACGGTGTAATTACTCCAAAAATATTCAAATCGTGCTGAATAGACCGTCAAAAGCTCTGATTTGATGAAAGCTGATTCACTCAATCCGTGCACGTTTCCTCTCGCTTAGTGCCGTTTGCGTGCGGTTATTGTAGTGAGCAGGAAGGCAGCGCTGCGCCTCAGTCTGTGTTCATCACAGTGCATGTTTTGGTTTTTTGTACATTAACACACTGCTTCGCATTAAATTCGCAACAAGTGTATTTTATTAACGCAGAACATCAACAGTCCGTGTATTGCTATTTCACAGCGAGATGCCGATGCGATAATAACACGCAGCGCACCCGCGGTGAAAGCTTTAAAAAGATTTTATTTCCCTCTCCTTTCCTTCAAATATGCACCACATGCGTTTCTGACGGATGGCCTATGTGCTGTAAACTGCTTACTGTAGTGCTTTCCTCATAAATAAGCAAGTTTTTCTGTGCGTTTACTTCCTGCTCAGAGAGTGTGCAGGTGCGGAGCCAGACGGGCGAGGGGTGGGACCTGCACCCCCAACCCCCTCAGAGTAAAGATCCACTTTTGAAGAGATTTAGAATTTTTTTGCAGATAACAGCAGTTAATAATAACAATAATAATGATGATGAATATATTTTTAACACCTAAAATGTTAAATCAATATTACTCTGAGTGTCCTGGTTTGACTCCTACAATTCTGTACTAAGTGAAATTGAGGAGCCGTATAAAATGCGACATAACTTTTAGCGGTGTTACAGACTGCAGCCCACATTCCTGCATGCATATGACCCATGGATTAATGGCAACGCTTACATAATAGTGTGAAATACATATTTATTGTCATGGTGAATTGTTTTTAAAGTAAACTGTGTAAATCTCGGCGCAGAGTTACAGTGACATTTTAAAATAATAAAATTTGTAATCAATTGGTGTAAGTGACTTCAAAAAAAGTCATAATATGAAGTCTCATATATAGTTAAAAAAAACAAACAAACAAAAAAAAAAAAAAACTTAATTGCGGTATCTCCGCAATCAATGAAGCTAGGGGAAAGATCCAAAGATTATATTGATCAGCAAATAGTTTACCATCATTTGGTAAAAATAAATCTATAATGAAGTCATAAGGAAGTCAATAAAATGCCCATAAAAGCCATTTTTGGTATATCTCTTTCATAATATAATCTTTTATCTGTGCAGGGTATGCATTGTCCCTCTGATGCCTTTCACTGCATATGATTGCATATTTTTTTCAAGTACCTACAGATGATCTGGACAGCAGCATGGTGGCCTAGCGGTTAGTGCGACTGCTTTCAGTGAGGAAGGTTCCCGGTTCGAGGCCACCCCTACCCATTCTCCGTGCAATGTGGAGTTGTGTCAGGAAGGGCATCCGGTGTAAAACTTGTGCCAAATCTACATGCAGATCCATGTGGGATCTACTGTGGCGACCCCAAGTTGAAATTGGGAGAAGTCGAAAGTAGTTCTGTTTTTTTTTTTTGTTTTTTTTTTTTTTTTTTTTTTTTTTAATATATAGATGATCTGGATGTGCAACTCCTGACTTTTCTGATCACAATCGACTTTGAACATGGATTGGTCTAAACTGATCTAATTAATCACCATTACCATGGTTACTGAACGAGCAAATGGCAGAATTTAGTCTATCGTATATAATTGAGAGACTCGATCCCATAAAGCCGGTGTTGTCGCAGAGTCCCAACACACGCGCCGTAGGCTGAAGCAAAGGAGAAGCCACAGAGCACACATGGGCAGGGGAAGATAAGACACTATGTACGCAAGCTGGTGGTTTTATTGCTGCAACATAATGCTCAGACAGCATTTTAAACACATTTTCATAAAACCTGCCAGCTCTGTCCTTGCTTCTATGGAATAGAGCCACAATGGTGAAATGTGTCATTGGGCTCAATTTCTCACCCAATTTAAAACAAACGGAGAATGGCGCTTTTGTGAAAGCAATGAGAGTGACCAGGAGGAGATGTGAATGGCGAATGCAGCAAAGACAAGCCTCTGTTGCAGGTTTAGTGACACGTTACAGAATGAAGACACCGGTTGATATGATAGCTCCGGCTACTTTGTACATTTATGGCCTTCAAACAATGCCAAGGATGATCTCACCACTCCACACGTCACATCCCCTCAGCCCCACACTGTGCCGTCACATAAGATAATGACACCCACATCAACACGTCAACTCAATTTGGTCCTCTTATAGGCTCCCTTTGACTCAATCAATGCATGGCCTTCCATCTGGTTTCCACTGCTGTCTTCACATTAGGGATGGGTGAGCGGGAGGATATATGGAGAGGTCACTGACAGACATTTCATTCACTGAGAATTAACTGGTTCTACATCCACTTTTGCCAAAAGTAGAGTTAATCATGTCGGTACATTATGGAACCATATAGTTCTATGTTGCCAGCCCTAACATAAATGTATGTATCCTGATTTCACATATACATGCAGCAACATAAAGTTCTAGATCTTGAAAGTGATCTGTTTTCATACAGTGTTAACACCGCTTTCATTATGAACTGATCTCTTTTATCTTTGGGAAACGTTTTATAGATATTGTGCCAAATAGGCTCTTTAGTTCAGCTGGTGTTTCAGGTATCGGTTGGCCGAGACCAATTTGTGACTTTGTTTAAATCATTAACGTTATGTTCATTTTTTGAAAGGTTCTTTTTCTACAGTTTCACTATTTTCATGATGCAGTGTTGTCCTTTATTTTTAGAAATGTCTTACGGATATTGTGCCAGATAGGCCCTTTAGTACAGCTGGTGTTTCCGGTATTGGTTTGGCCTAGATCAATTTGTGACTTTGTTGTCTAAATCAATCATGAATGGTGTTATGTTATTTTTGAAAGGTTCTGTTTGTACAGTACCAGCACTGTCTTCAGAATGGTGTTTTTGAAATGAAGTGTTTCAGAGACAGCAGTTATTTGAGCTCTTTAAAGTAAATTTTGGACATCTTTCTTTTTTAAAAGAATTATGATGGAGATAAAACTTGGTAATGCTGAAGGTATCTGAGATAAAGTGAAAAAATAAGGCTACAGATTGGACATAGGACCCTTTAACACACTGTACAACATTGTTTTTAGAATGAAGAAGTTCTACCTCCATATTTTGATGCTAAGATTTCTGACTGAATGAAGATTAAAATCAGAATAATAATAATAAACTGTCTACTTTTCACACATCACAATCATTCCATGCAAAAAATACAGCTCAACTCTCTTTATGTTGGACATCTGACCAGCCAAAATTTCAAATCCATTTTTCTTGAAACAATAAAAAGTGGACATCGAACCACCTGATTCTCAGTGAACGATTTACTAATGCTCCACCATAACTGACCTCTGGCACCAATGAATTCAACATTACATTTTATCATGACTACATCATTTATTTTTCTTATTGTTTAAGCTCTTTTTTTTTTTTAAGGATTAATCAATTAACTGTTCAGAATTCAAAATGTCAAAAAATAGTTTGTTAAAAATGCCCATTACAAATATGTGTAACAAGAAGATATCTTCAAATTACTTTTTCTTCAAACAACAGTTTGAACTACATAGCTGTTCAACTAATTTCAGACAAGCAGTGCAAACTAGGGCTGCTCCAGTCTGGCAAAAATCATAATCACATTATTTTGGCCAAAATTTAAATCACGATTATTTAACAGGATTACTCACTGACTTTCAAAACATCCAGTGTTTAATGAACTTTTCACAAAAAAAAATAAAAATAAAAATATAGCTCCCGGCCAACCCATAAACAGGTAAAGAGGGAGTGTGGGCAAGACCAGCGTGACAAATGAAGCCCGAACACTAGGGTGTGCATCACTCCCTTATAAAACAATACGATACGTGTCCAAATACATGGGCTTCAATACGATTGTGGGAAGATACTTTTTATTATGGAACGAGTCAGTTTGATAGTGACATATAAATCCTGTCGGCGTTGTCGGACATGTTGCTTCTGTTTTTTTTAAATGTAGCGGGCAATGCTAAGCTGACGTTACTGTGACAAGTCTTGCGAGGGACTCGCACTGATCTTTAAACTTCTACGAGAGTATGAATACACTATGTGCAAGTAGCAGCATAGCAGCTTCACTTAACCGATTCATAACTTGAAATATGGTCAATCTACCGATTCATAGTACATTTCAATCGACCCAGGGGTCAGTCTATTGATGTAGTCATATCTAATTCTTTAAAATCGATTTTCAATCTGTATCTGCTAATCGTTTCACCCCTACTGAATGCCCCCCCCCCCCC
>OMMV01176845.1:0-13343 GCA_900302635.1 Chatrabus melanurus | reverse complement strand
AAAGTGACGTAGTTTTGAGTTGTACCTTCCCACTTCGGAGGTACATTGAATGCAGCATTAGCAGTAGTGGGATTGGGTATTGACACAAACTCATATGGCAACAAAGTTGAACTTGACATGTGCACTCGAAGGAATATTGCGCATCATGCAAGCCGGAGATTGAATTTGTTTCAAATTTTTCCCACCCAAACCCTTATAGCTGGTCTTAGTAAAGTTAAGATGAGCCCAATTTTCATGTCCCACAGACTAATTTAAGTTTAATCACAGTTGATGCTTCTTCACACATTGAACATGGCTACTCAAATGAGGTTTTCAAATAATAGCAGCACCGACTGAGGAGGCCCGTCCTTCCTTTTGGGGCCGGTTTTAATCACATTGCTCAGAGTTGTCTTGTTTCGACGTCTCCTTGTTTACTGATGAGGCACAGTGCAGAAATGCTGCGGGGGGGCAACAGACAGATTCCTCACAAATTAATTCTCCTGGCGAAAAGTCTAATCAATCTGACACGGAACCTGAAGGCACCTCTTCAACTATCAACAACAAAAAGAAACGTCTCAAAGAACAGGCCCTGAGCTGGGACAAAAACTGAAAGAGGAAATGACCTTGGACAGGCAGGAGATGAGACGTGGCACTGTGCGTTTAATTTGTCCAATATGATATTGATGAGGGCACAGAAGATGCTGTGCATACTGCTCCATCAAAGCATCATTTTAAGAAGCCATTTGAAGAGCCCTCAAAGGGATGGCATTACTTTTACCCAGGGAGAACAAGGATTATATTGAGGCGGCATTCTTGGACCATACATCTGTCTGCAAGTCCCCAAGCTGTTCCATGTAAACATTTAAACAACACAAAAGCAACTCGAGGAAAAGTGTGGCGAGAAACAATGCTCTTTACAGCACAATGCAAGCACTGAATCGCTCCTCTCATTCAGTCGGGTCCTCCTGGGGACGGGTGAGTGTATTCTTGTGTTGTGAATAAAATGGCAAAAGAGCCAAAGACATTGAGAGACGCCGGTGAAACAGTTGTGAGGTGGGGACGGTGAGTGTTTCTCTCTTTCAGAGTAAAAATAACCGGTGGTACCAATCTATTTCCTCTGTACAGCTACATCAGTTCATTCACGCGAATCAAATCCGAGCTAAAATTCCTACTTAAAGCAACATGACAGAGTTTTCGATGCCATCTGGCGGTAAGGTTTCAGATTGCAAGCCATGCCAGACCCTTGCTTTGTGTTCTCAAAAAGAATGCAGGTCAGATCAAGCGGGAAAATCCATGTTTATGCAGTGTTGCCAAATTAGCGACTTTGGCGCTAAATCTAGTGACTTTTTTCCAAAAAGTGCCTAGCGACAAATCTGGTGTTCATCAGGGAAATGCTTTGGCTCCTACACTGTTCAATGCTTGCATGGACTGGGTATTGGGTAGGATTGTGGAAACCATCGACTTAGGTGTTTCTGTTGTTGAGGAAAGGTTTACTGACCTTGACTTCGTGGACCATACTGTCATCTTTGCAGAATCAATGGATACCCAGATTGTAGCACACTAGAAGCTGAGTGAGAAATCGAAGTGTGTGGATTTGCGATAGTCATGGATCAATCCAGGCTTTTAATGACTTCCTGGACTCAGCTATCAGGAGCGTATCTGTATGTGGTGAAAGTGTTAAACTTGTAGAGGCATTCACTTATCTCGGCAGTGACGTTCATGTCTCTGGGTCCTCGTCCTTTGACTGAGGCAAAGCACAGCATCAGTGCAAACCCCTTGACTTGACTTGACTTGACAACGTGTTGCCTGACGTGTTAATGGATTACAAGCTTTGGCGCAAAACCGCTGTCTGACAATCTAGCAAACATCTGGGCTGTGCAAATATTGGTTAAACTTGATAAATCCCAAGGCTTATATTTTTTACAGTATTTACAATTTAGAAATACTGAATTCTAAATAAGTTAAACTCTTAAACTGCAGTGCGTAGGATTTAGTGTCATCTAGTGGTGAAGTTGTAGACCGTCGCCGGTCACGGTTTTGTTTCCCTTCATGTTTTTGCTTCTGTGGCGACGGGGATTCATGGTCCCTGATCTACTCCTGTGATATGCGATATGTATGATCCTCCATTTCACAAAAATGAGGCTTCTCTAACTTGTTAGCCTACGGAAGCGTATTGCTGCCACACTAAAAAAAAAAAGCTCAGTATCTCGTAATTACGTGAAACGTTTATTGTTATAACAATATCTTTTTCACGTTTTTACAAGATATTTTTCACGTTATTTCATGATAATGATATTTTGGGTCGGATTCGTTCTTTCTTCGGTACAACCCCATGCATTTCAAAATCCTTCTCAGAGTACGCATACTGATAACAATATCATCCACCTGTGCTCAATAGCTGTAGAATCTCACCATGTCTCAAACCAAGCTTAAAGTAGAATTTAATTGAATTGTGTAAACGAGCCATAGCCTAGCTTTAACGTGATAATTTCATGTAATAACATGAAAAATATCTTGTAAAAATGTGAAAAACCTATTGTTATAACAATAAACGTTTCACGTAATTACGTGATACTGAGCCTTTTTTTTTAGTGTGACAGTAATACGCTTCCGTATTAGCCTGTGCTAGCCACCAGTAGACAATGTATTGGGGAACAAGCACTGATTCCTCTTTTTTTTTTTCTTCAGTCTTCCCACCGTGCCGCAAAATGTGAAAGGCGGAGTAAGTAGGTCACAGTTGGGCTACTGTATCATCATGGCCGTGCAAGATGGCGGCCTCTATGAGGGGACCCGCTCCCATGTAGGTGTAACGAGCTCATTCTAAGCTCATGAAAACGCACTGATTTGTTGCTGCGGGTAATTATACACTAATGAACAGATGGTTATGAATGCTATATTCCATTTCTGTTAACAAACAGCTAAACCCTACAGGCTGCAGCTTTAAGAAGCAGACATTACTGAGTCTTTTTGTTTTGATAGTTTAATATTTCTTTCTGTACCCAAGTGGATATGTGGTAAAAAGATTTTGTTCGTTTTACTCTTGTGCTTAATTTGTTCACATTCTTACAGTCACTGTGGTTATAATTAGCGTTTTCTGTTCAAACGAAAAAAGTTTTTCTTCCCAGCATACACTTCCATATTTAAGCATTATTGGTGTTTAACTGTAAGTGAATCTTTAAGAATTGAGGACGCCGGGACAGCCTGAATTGATTTTGAATCAAATGGGAGGCTCGGAGGTGATATCCAGCTGTGATTCTGCGCCGGTTTGAGCAGTAAAGACCTGGAATTGAGCCCATCACTCTTGGATCTGTTGTTCCACCGGCAGCAACTTTCCCTGTAGTAAGCGATGATTCGGTTAGGTATGCCAATATTCCTGTCTGAGTCAATACAGATATACAGGAATGGAAACTTAAGACAACTGGAAAAGACAGAAACTGAATATGTCTCTTCTATCTTTGTCTGTTTGTTTTGTTTGTTTCCTCAGTGCTGGTCTGCTGCGCGCTCGTTCGTTCGATAATCACAGCGGCAACTTTCTTTTGGTACTGGCAATTTTTGACCCGGAGTGCTTTTTTTTAAAAGGGTAGGTGTTATATCAGGGGTCAGCTGGTCTGCAGGGTGGGGTGAGCGGCAGAGAAAGTATTCCAGTCCATAATGGGCAGGGTCGTGTCCAGAAAGATGGCGTGTCCATGCTCTCCATCTGCAAGGCTGAGTTTGCTGCTCTGCTCCGCCTGTGCTTGGCAGCAGGCCTGCCGGTCCCTGTAGGGATACCCGGCGAAAGGCGTGGAGCAGCATCTCAATGACTTGTGCTCAGTATTGATTTGGACCAGAGTTGACTCATTCTTTGTTGTCCAGTTCTGGACCAGGTGGGATCCCATATTTTGTTTGAGACCACATTTATTTTTCCAAAACCTGTGTTCTTCCCCAAGATAGGACATTTCAGCCTCATTTTATCAGTACTCTATCATCATGGTAAATGTGTGGCTTCCAACGGAACATCTAGGTGACACCATTGGTGGAATTTTAAAGATGTAAAATAGGTTATGTTTCCCTTGCTGTTTGATATCTGAGAGGACATGACCAGTTTTCAAAGGAATTTGGTGGAAAGGTTGGCCTTGGATCAAGGAAAGGTTGATTGCATTTTGGAACAGATCCACCTTAAGGGGTGGATCTTACCTTTGATTGTTGATCCTGATTCATTCGATCCTGTTCATGCCTTTGACCTTTCATCCTGATTCATTTGATCTTGTAATAAGGACAGTTAATTAGTTCAGCAGTCAGGATCCACCCCTTGATTCAGATTTCTTTGATCCTGTAGTCAGGATTCTTCAACAGACAGACACGAAGGCGCATGGGAAAGAGGCATTCTCACTATGACGTTTACCCCAGAGTTTAGTGAACGCAGGGAAAGGTCGAGAAAAGTGGGCAAACGTCAGCAAAAATCACATTACCGGAGTTTGGTAGCGAACCTTAAATGCACCACAGCATTCCACAACATGGTGTTAGCAGAGATGGGCGGTAGCCAGCGCTCCATTAGAACAAGGGGGACCTTTGCCAACGTGGTGACGTGTGGGAGACCACACCACTGTCCAGTGATTCTGAGCAGGCAGGGCGAAGCAGCACCCAAACGTAAGCCATCATAGGCGATCACACCAGTAACTTAGGCTAACGGAGGCTAACGGAGGGAACTTGGTCATAGCGGAGATTAACTTTCTCTTATGGTCTCCAACGTAGCCAGAGGTACGTCGGCAAATGATGAGGAATTTTAAACATGTTGAAAATTTTTGGATGCGGCCGACATTCGTCGGTGGAGGATGGTGGAGCCCAACGGTGGCTAGTGGCAGCTAGTGGACACCGACGTTTGCAAATTCGTTAATCTATGTCGGCTCAAACATCTGAGATTGCGCCTTAAGGTTCCAAGATTAAAGATCAGAGATCAGAATCAAAGTTGAGTGATCAGGGTCAACGTTCAGCAATAAGGGCAATAAGGGTCTAAGGTCACTACCATATCAAGAATCTAAATGAAGCGATCAGGAACACGGGTCCGTCGGCGATCGGAATCAAAGATTAGGAATCAAAATTCAGAATTTGATCTAATAAGAGATCAATTGAGTAACTCACAATGAATGGGACTAAAGAAAAATGGAAACAGATGGAGGTAAGTGCTCCCTGAGTTCCCTTCTCCTTCGATGTTAAATCAAGATGTTTTACCAAAATTCTGACCTACAATCTCATCCAGGATGGTTTTTGTGTTTACAGATAAGGATTTCCTATCTGGCGTGTGTGGCGGGGTGAAGCTAGTTGTCAGTGCAGCACGGCTGCACTTGGTTGCACACATATCTTTGATCACTGTCCTCGCCACTAACATCAGCCGAGTGTCAGCACAGTGACATGGAAGCTGTCAGCCAAACTTCAGGCTCGTGTCACATCTGGATTCCCTTTTCTTGGCTACCCTCAACTCAAGTTGTGAAAGCGCTTCAGGTGCGAGACTGAAAGCAGATGCAGCGATTGAAACCCTCCCTCCACCCCCTACCCCCGGGCCTTTGTCCAAATTGGCAGAAGCTTTTCTGTCTCAAGGCAAATCACACGTAGCGGACTTTAATCATCAAACATAATAGAATTGTTTTGCTACGTAAACCCGCCCTTTTGCGTGGCAACCTGTTGTCTCCACCGGTGCAGTCCTGGATCGTTGCACTTTTATTTGTAGCCTCAAGAACGATTGATTGATCACATTTTAAGCACTTATTCAAAACCCACATAGCGAACAAAGGCCTGTGGAAAATATGGGCGGTCTGAGAGCTTAACTGCTTGAATGATACAAATTACATAATTGCACAGAACCTACAAAAATCAATGCGGCAGAGAGGCTCCTATTGAAATCGGCAAATTGTGCTGTTCACCCTGCTTGTGTGCAGGATTAATAGGCACAGCGCCACATAGAGGTGGCGCTTTGACAGTGAAGCATGAGTCTGCCAGTGCACAAATCGAGTCGACCAAGCATCAGTTTGGAAGCGTTCCTCAGAGGTTAAGTGGGACGTCTGCGGCGCACAATGCTGTTGTAGCCTCGAATGCAGCTTATTCCTTTAATGCATGTTGGCAGCCGCATGAACAGGTGCATTTGCAAACACATTTTTCTTTCTCCAACATGCATCAGTGCACGCGCACGCGGGGCTTTGTTCCATCATTGCTAAATGAAGACCAAACCGGTGTTTGAGTGTTGATTTCAGCACAACTAATGAAAGTGGGGCAGAGCCGTGGTGCCTCCTGTGAAACACACAGAATCGGCTTCTTCCACACGGCGACGTGTTCTGATGCCGTGTAAAATGCTGTCCAGTGTAGCCCGTGTCCCTGCCGTGTTGCTCACTCTGCCAAATGCAGCGAGGCAGCGGGGAAATGAATATGGTTGTGGACATTGGGAGAGGAGGGGGGTGAGGGTTGAAAGGGGCGTCAATGGTAGAGAGAATGGAGAGCGCTGCATCAGTGGGTTAGAGATTGCTGTGGTGCACATGAGCACAAATCCTAAATTCTGTGCAGGTCCAACAGCAGCGAGGAAACAGCTGACAGTAAAATGGGGGGATCAAAGGGATTAACGTGCCTGGTTTGAGCCCAAACAGTAACCCTTCCTCTTCTTTCACCGCCTGCTTTTTTATACATTCACCTCCGCGTTTCAGTGCCGAGCTCGGCCTCTGAGTCACGACTCTGTGTCTGGTTATCCTCCTTCTTCCACTCTAATTATGACAGTTTGTCTGTTAGTAGAATCACTCTAAATATTTTCAGCAGATTGCCTGAACAGCTGATGAAATGATCGCAATCTAGATGTGACTCAGAAGTAGAATGGGTTGTTCATGAACTGAAGGGTGGGAGAGTTTGAGCCACAATTTCTGCTGAGTGTTGACAGATAACACTGGTCTACAATTTTTGAGAAGTTGTCTGCTTCGGAGATAAAATGTGCTATTTATTATAGGTTTTGGTGTGCTGAATTCAAATACCGGTTACCGGTTCCAAGATATTTAATTTTTTTTACATTTTACGCCATGTATATTGTGTAGAGACACTGAATAAGGGCTAAATTATGTATTTACATATATAAGATATTTAATTTTATAGGAAAAATGTGTTTTTTACGGAACTATGGTCTGATGGGGGTAAATGGCCGCTGGTGGCCGTCTTGGATTATGACGTCATACAGCTGAGCAACACTGGGTCAGCTTGGGCCTGTTTAGAATTTAAGCCTACATAATTACATTGAACCACCTCTGTGCCAAATGGCATGTTGGTATCATATTTTGCACAATTGTTACACAAGTGTACTGGACTACTTCCCTTATCCTCTGCCATTCCAAAGCCAAGGGTCATATTTACTGAACCAGTAGCATATCTTGAAATATAGAGCCAATCAACAATTTTAAGCATCATTTTCATTCTCAGTGACCCAGAATTAGTAAAGTTTGACTCCAGTTTTGGTAAAAAAGTGATGCATATTAGAATAATATGGTATATGTTTCAATTTGATTGGAGGATTTTACATTTGTCCAGAAGCCATCTTGGAAAATATGGTGGCCATCTTGTGTTTTCGAATGGATACCGTGGTTTTCTTAAAGAGTAGATTCTGGACATTGTTCATGCCAAATTCTGTGCTTGTATCACAAAGTGAAAGATTCTTGTGGTATATTGACTTAATCTGCAGCACAATGACGTTGAACCGGAAAAGTCTTCAGCCTTGTGGCATAAAGTCTCATTTACCTGACAAGAACGTGAGCTTAAAAGATGGAGAAGAACAAGAAAGATGTGGATTCTGGTTTTTCTTCTTGTTCTTTCAGACCGACAAAACCCTGTCTGCGTCAAATCTGAAAGATCTTCATCCAAACGATCAGGTGCAGAGACTTGAGGACCTGGGAATGGTCCGTGTTGAATTTTGCTTGAATTTGTGTTTTGTTACTTGGGTCTTGACAACGCCACCTCATAGGCCCGTAGCACTTGACAGCACGGCCCCGAGGATCTTCAGATGACTTCATTTTTTGGTTTTCTTCTCTTACACAGCTACTGTAAGTGCTAGATGTAGTGTAGAGGTTTTTTTTTCCCCATTGAATACTGCTGTTGGTCAGGGATGTGTTGTGGCTCCTGCTCTATTCTATGCTTGCATGGTGCTGGGTGTTTGGTGTGGTTGTGGAGAACAGCGGCTTGTCAGTGAGGAAAGGTTTACTGACCTGGACTTGGCAGATGATTCTGTAATCTTTATGGAATTGTCTCCTGATTGCAGCACTTGAGAAGCTCAGTGAGGGGTGTCTGGGTTTGTGATGGTCCGGGATCAAGACTAAGATCCAGGCTTTTAGTGACTTCCTGGACACAAGGCACCAGCGCATTCTCCCAGACCTGACCTGATATGTCCAGTTCTTCATTGGAGAGGTGTTTCTCACTGTGTTTAAAAGTCACCTGACACACATTATGTCCGCAAACATCAGCCCTGGTGAAATAAACATTTGGGTCTTCTTCCATTAAGTCAACCCCTGATCTTTTGGTAGAGGTTATGGCTTCATGTGGAAAAGCCTTACTAACGGGTGAGCTCATATTGTGCACAACATCTCCATCCCATAATCATTCATGATTTCAAAATGCTAAATCACATGTTTACCAATAAATGTTATTTGTGGAGCCTAAAGCAAATTGGTGTTCAAACAGAAGCCTATTACTCCTTCAGAGCTGTCATGGGTGTCTTGGTGGCTTCCCTCACTTGTCTCCTTCCAGTCTAGTCACTCAATTTTTGAGAACTGCCTACTTGACACAGATTTACCATGCAGTGCCATACTGTTTGTATTTCTTAATGAAGTCCAAGACATATTCAGTGACTTGGTAATGTTCATGTATTCATCCCCTGACTTGTCTCAAGAAAACTGGCTGTAAAAGTGATGATTGAATCCTTATATTTAGAATAAGTTGGCCCCGTCCCAACTTTTTTGCAGGCCTTAAATGCAGGAATGGATGTATTTTAACAAATGAAATGAAGTTGACCACAAAACACATGAAATAGCTTGTGTTCATACGGTCTGCAATGAAATGGAAATCAAAGTAAATGTAAGGATCACTGCATTTTTTTTCCCTTTTTTATTTGCATTTTCCATATCGTCCCAACATTTCTTGATTTGGGGTTGTACTAAAAAGCACATGTTTTTACAATCCAAAGGGAAAATGACATCGACACTTTGCCAACGTGGCAATGATGTTTGCAGAATTGCAGTTTACAGACTCGAAATAAATCAGTAAGTGTTCCAATAAGTTGGATAGCAACATGGGACTTTTTTTTTTTTTCCAACTCTTTCAACCAAGCTTTTTGAACATTGGTGATTGCTCTTATCAGGTGGACCAGTCCACTCTCGTTTTCCAATTTGGTGGTAATCGACATCTGGATGCAGACCCTGAGTCACTTTTTTCCTTTCTTTTACAGGGTGATGTGGGCTATTTCATGACATTTTGATCAATTTCTCAAAAACAAAATAGACTGATGTTGATTAAAGCCGTCATTCACACATATCCCATGACAGACAATCAATTAGAAGGGCTTTCTAAGAACGCATTAACTCCCACGGTGGCAATAATGGCCAACCATTATTATTTCTGTCAACCGAGAGAGGAGGGAAATAAGAATTCTGACTCCTCCCACCAGATCTTTCTGACATCAAAGTGTGAGAATGTCAAAGAATGAGATAAGTGGAAAGCTTATCTTGCAATTTTAAAGCAAATATTTAGAGGCAGAGTTGGATCACCATCAAAATTTAAAGACCATCTACCCACAAATGTTCATTTGTCACGTTTTGACACACGTTGACTTCCAGTGGCGGCTCCAGGTTGTTTTTTTTGTCTTGGCGGGGTTATTTCAGGACATGATTATTTAGTTTTGCAGTGACAGAATTTTTAGTAAATGTGCAAATACAGTATGCATTTTGAAGAAAATTTTAAGTGTCTACTACATATATTTTTACATTTTTATTCACACATACAATGCACAACAGAGCTAATTAATAATGATAATAATTGTTTAAAAAAGTCATACTTTGCCAGTTGCATTTCTAAAAGTATTACCTGTGACAAAATGCCTTCCACAGATTATTGTTCAGTTCTGGCGATCAGAGTTAGTCGTGGTTTTCAACCACTTCCTTCACTGATTTCCACTAACTGGTAGCAAACAAAACTTAAAACCCCGTTTCTTCTTTTGGTTTGCAGTACAACCAGGAATGCTTGCACGTGTTTGATTCCTCTCGGTAGGCAGAGAAATATTTCACTTGCACGATAACGACCTGCGTGATGCCACTCCATTAAAAACTGATGCAAAGATGGTGACTCGAGGCTTCAAATGTATGGAGGATGGTTCTGCTAAGGGTAATGATGTACAGATTACCCCCCTAGCAGGACACAAATGCAAATGTGAGGAAAAAAAGCTTTCGGCAGGAAAAAACCACCAACGAGAAACAACACAGTCAGGATAGAGGCTGCTTTCCTTGAGGTGGCGCTATTCTCCTGCACACTTTTTGATTGCTTAATCTTCCTTTTGTTTTTTTTAACAATGAATTTTTAAAAAAATAATTCCAGCATATCAAAGCAAATTAAACACTGAAAAGTTTGTTCTAGTGCAGTGCATTAATAATATCTCATGGATGCTGTGGATACTGGCCCTGCGATGGACTGGCGGCCTGTCCAGGGTGTACCCCACCTCTCGCCCTTAATTGGAATAAGCGGGTTCAGAAAATGAATGAATGCTGTGGATACTGGGATCAGGTGGTGAGAAACTGAGGCTGAAACGAGTTCTGAATGTCAGATATCAGTTTTCTAACATCTGCCTTTCGCATTTCTAAGGCGAAAGGCGATGGTGAAATACTTTGGGGGGTGGGGGGGGGGGCTACAACCCCATCAAGTCCACCTTAGAGCAGCCTATGTTGCCTTCAGTGATCACATGATCTCTGCACATTTAAATACACATTTGAACATGGCTGATGCATGCATGTTAGCAGCACCTAATGTTATCGAGCCCAATGCCAAATAACAGGATTGCTCAGCCTGTATGAGGTGTGCACTCTCTGAGTGCTATTCTAGCTTGGATGTGTAATATTTAAGCCTTGCGAACTCCTACAAAGAAGTAAAACATGAAGAAAGGTCAAAGTTTCAATGTTAGAAGGTTGAATGGGGGAAGACAAATATTGCCTACCCACAAGTATTCCAGACAAAACACAGACTTTGTGTCTGAGGGAAGAGAATGCACATGTCAGACACAATCAGTGCTGCCTTTCGTGATCTGAGTGAGATTTTCTGTCACTGGGTTTTGAGACGCCGCCTGTTTAATTCTGCAGGGGACTGCGCCACGTCCCAAACCCCTCGGTCACTGTCTCCTCTCGTCTCGGGCGGAGACGAACCTAAAGGAACGACGCGCGTGTTGTGCTGCGCCGCAGTTCCTTCTGACAGTGACGGCTGTCCTGCCGCCGGAGCGGAGACGGGCGCGGACATGCGAACACACTTTTGTCGTTAAGCTTCTCCTGAGAGACCAAAGCCAGATCGGATCCGCGTCACGTGTGATGTACATATGATGGCTCCAAACTGATTTGTGATGCCTGACTGAAGAGAAAACATCAGAAAAGGAAAAGGATGTCTTTCTCTCTCTCTCTCTCTCTCACTGTCTCTCGTTCTCTCTCTCACTGTGATTTTATTTATTAATTTTTTTAAATGTGGATGCTGCAGCGGTTGCCGTACGTATTCCTGTTGCCGAGGCCTCAGGCTAAACTTTAGTGTCATTATCCCAAAGGCTTGCTTAAATATCAGGTCAAACTCTTTTAGCTTATAAGCAGGTACATTTTGAAGACTAATGTCGCTGCTTTGTGAACAGAAATATTGGAGGACTTACTGCAGCGAAGCTTCGCCTTCGGGAAGAGCAGAAATGGGAGAGTCAGTGGGATTATATCACTGTAATGAAGTTGCCCTGGCTGATGTTTAATTTCATGAAATTCAATTTAAAAAGCTTCATTTCCATTTCTCTATTAACCCAGGGGGTTACTATCATTAGATTGTACAGGGTGAAATGACCGATCAAAAATGTGTTCTTTGAGAGCACGTAACCTGGACGGCTGTCATTTAAACGACTCACAGCGGAGCTCTGCAAGGACAGAAAAGACACGCTCAGCACTTTTATCCACAAATAATATTTATCTCAAATCTTTGGGGTTTTTTTCATCTTAAGTAGGCCTGATTGCTTGTCTTCTCCTGCTCCACCGCAGGGGAAATGAAGCATCCTGAAGCCACACCCACTGCCTCTGTAATTGGCATGTGCTTGTTAGAAACTCACTTTACAGTCACATGCACAGGAAACCTGCCTCCTTCTGCAGGAGATTATTGCAACAAAAAAAAACAAAAAAAACCCTCTACAATGGAAAAATGAAACTAGACGAGCACTCAGTGAAGCGCATTCTTCTGCCAAAGTGAAAACCATATTAGAATCTTTCAACCTCAAAAGCTATAAACTACAGCTACCTGTCTTTGAGTCGGGGTCTCCAACCCTGTTCCTGGAGAGCATGTGCTCTGCATGTTTTCCATGTGTTTCCCAGCTCTTGATGGGCTGAGCACACCTGACTGAATTAATTACCTGTGAGAGGAGCAGGGAGAGCTGGAAAACATGCACGGCAGGCGTTCTTCAGGAGCAGGGTTGGAGACACTTATGTGTATGATACACTAGAAGGTCCTGGGTTCAAAGTTCATCGTGGTCATTCTCCATTTTACATCTGGAGTTCGGTCATGAGGGGGATCTGGTGTAAAACCTGTGCTAGAATAATATGCAACCTTGAGCAATTGGGAGGAACCAAGCAATTCGGTAGTTACAACACACCTTTTGTGTGAGCACAATAACTCATTAACATACATTATATATACTTAATAATAACACCATAGGTATCCCCTGTGGAGAAGGTGAGATTATTATATTTTAGGGTTATTTAGTACATTGTAGCGAATATGCGGTGAATTAATTAATTTACAATTTAGTGATTAAATTTAAATGAATCTGAATAAAGTTTGGGGCACCACCAACTTTTATTTAGATTTTTGATTAGGTCTAGCAGTTGGCACTAAACCACAATATCTATATGTAATTTGATTATTCACCATTTATCAATTTTAATCAATCTCATAACTTTGGGTCGCCAATTCAACCGGCAGGATTCGAACACAATCTTTGATGGACAAAAAGACATTTACCACTTACATAAGAAAATAAAACATTTATTTAACTAAGCAGGAGCGATATTTACAGACAGTGGAATGTGAATTTGACCTGAGGTAACCTTGATGATGTCATGCGCTCATGCGCGGACATGAAAGTAACGTGAATTTGG
>OMMV01176844.1:0-12818 GCA_900302635.1 Chatrabus melanurus | reverse complement strand
TGTATAAAATACAAATAACGAATGTTTATGAGTGCAATGGTAAGAATATTTTCATGAGGTGAAAGATTGAATGACGCCTCGTTTAATGGAACATTCCAATGTTCACAGAATGAAAATATTTTTTCCATTGCATAAATTAAAAACATTCATTATTTGTGTTATATGACACATAAATAGATCCGCATCATTTGATATTTTACTTAAATTAGATAGGTGCTTCTTCTCAGAACAGCAGCGGAGCAGAGGCGCTCTCTGTCCGCACAGTAGTTGACTCCGCCTGGCAGCTGAGCTGCCGACACACCGCTGAGCTCATCGAGAGCCACTAAGGACCGAAGTGGAAAATCGTGGTAGGAACCTGTCCAATTCTTCATCTGAAGAACACTGCGTAAGCTTCTAATCGGCTTATGGCGTACTGGATTTAGCTTCCTCATATCTTGGACGCATTTTTACAAATTGGTGGTGGAGGCGTGCAATGGGGCAAAACATATGGAACAAAAATGCATGGTAAATGGAACCAGAATGCACAATACATGACGTCAGTCATGCAATGGGGCAAATAATGAATGTCAGGTGACGTACAATCCACCAATCAAATGACAAGGATTTCTTTAGGTGTCATAAATATAGATAGATAGATAGATAGATAGATAGATAGATAGATAGATAGATAGATATAGGAACCAGCATATTATTTAATGTAACATTTTATAATATATTAAATGTTACATTAAAATCCTATACAGGGCCGCCATAGGACACATATAGTAAGTCGTATCCAGGCCCTGAGACCCTTTGGGAAGGTGCTTAACAGTAATGTGAAGCGGATGAGAGTCTACCAGAACCTGTAGGTGGCCATCTGCTAAGGCACAAAACCAGGTTGACAGAACATGCAATAACTTATAATTAGGAAAGTTACAACTGAGACAACCAAAGAAACAGAGTGTGTCGAGTACGTGTGTGTGTGTGTGTGAATTTAGGATCTCAGTCTTTCAAGTAGGAGATATCCAAAAGTTTACACCGACTGTATGTGTGATGGTGGTGATTTGTGTGTTGATGGTGAGATGATGTTAAGGGAGGTGAGGTTGGTTTAGCCATGATGGAGGTCAAACTCAGTAAAGGCAACTTGAAGAATGTGGAATAGGTCGCAATAGGGGAGGTCCGGGCAGCACAGCACCTGTGCAGCTGACGTCGGCAGTTCGATCGCACTCCAGCAGAAGGTCCAAGGGGCATAGAGAGCCAGTCAAGCAGGCAACAGCTTGGCCAGAAAAAACATAACACAACTAGTAGTGAGCAGGCATTACCATTTTAACATCAATCAAATATCTATTTAACATACTCATTGGCAGGGGAGTAATATATTCAACTAAAACTATCCAAACTGTGAGTGTGATGGGGCTAAATTCTTCCCACTGTGTGATGTTACTGATTAAGGTGAGAAACAAGCAATGATGCGGTACAGCTAATTTTAAGTTAGAGAGAACAGATGGACCTTCAGTCTGGATTTATATTTAGATTTCTTATCTCCTCTTCTTCTTGTTTCGGCTGCTCCTGTTAGGGGTCGCCACAGCAGATCATCCGTCTCCATCTCACCCTGTCCTCTGCATCTTCTTCTGTCACACCAACCAGACCCTGTCCAATTTGGTGCCAGAGGCAAGATTTTTATCTGGTGCCCCCTACATCACGGCTGATTAACCACCAATTACTGTGTTCACACAGAAAAGGCATAGCGTGTATCTTTGGTGGTTTGTTTATTTTATAAACTGAAATTAATAAATAAATAAAATAAACATAACGAAAAGAGTAATAAAAAAGTGTCACAATAGAAATTATGAATACAATTATTGTACTCATAATTTCTATTATGACATATTTAAACTCAAATTTTACCATTTTTAAAGGTTAAGTTCAAAAGTCAAATGTATATTTTTGTGCCAGAGACCCATGTTACCGTGTTGTTAGACTACGTGTCATTGGTCTTTTTATCGTCAGTCATCATGTCGTTACCACTATCTTTTTTTTTTTCATTTTTCCTCCTCTTCTCTCTTTTTTCTATCCTGGGCATCAAAGGGCTTTGGTCTTGTTGACATGATGGCTTTCAGCCTTTTACAATATTGCACAAAGTATAAGATGGCCCTGAAATACTTTCTGAACACCAAATCTGTTTTTGTTTTTTTAAGAAAATGTTTTAATTTGAAAATAATGTTAATGAAAGCACATTGAGTACAATAAACAAAAAACAGTACAAACCGGCTGACCTTGGCTCCTCAGATCTTCATGTCAGTCAGCCATTCAGTTCCCCACAAGTGGGACTTTCTGTGCATGCTTCTTGCACATGCAGGACTATTTGATGGGTAAACCCCCAAAAGGTTCTCATAGATTCCTGTGAAGGGAAGACGAAAGCAATTATTCAGATTTTAAAAGAGGTTAAACACATCTTTCACTGTTTCTATGGCCAGAATCAAAGAAATCAGTCCTGACAAAGACAATAGGATCATTCCCTCCCAGCTGTCGCTGTATGCTTGGACCCCAAAAATGATGAAATAACGTCTACAGCTGCTCTGCGCTGTTCTGAGGACAATAAAGATGAACGCAAACTGCATTGCACTCTTTATTAAGATAAAATCTCTCCTGATGAAAGTTGAGCAGACAAAATAATGTGGGCCCATTTTTAAATTAAAATAGGAGGAAAACAATTTGCTTCATGCCAGGAGCAGTAGTTGACTTCAAAGCAGTGAAAAAGGATTCTGGGAGAAGTGTAATGATAAATAATTGTTTGTTTATTCTGTTATTTGAGAATGTTTCATGCTGGTACTTGTGATGAGATTAGTAAAGTTATGGAGATAAGTGATTGTGATGTCAAAATGAAGAAGCAACATTCGGCACCATGAGTGTAAATTGTATCTCACAGACTGACTTTGACTTCTTGTTTCGTTATGAGGAACGGTTGTGAATAAAAAAAGTATTTATGAAGTTATTGTTGTCACTTAGTGTTGTGGTGGAATGTAACGTGAATGCTTTGTCTATGGTTTTAAGGGGACTATGTCTTTTTTTTTGACTTTTTAAAGAACTATGTACTTGCAAAGTTTTGTTTTTGTAATATTTACCATATTTAAATGCCCCAGTAGCAAAATCAAAATAGTACACTATGAGTAAAATTTTCACCTTATTTGTAGCGCCCCCGATGAGTCATTGTCATCCCTCGCATTTGTCTGTACTGCCTGTGCGACGGGTCAGCTCTGCGTGTCCTCCCTCAGCATATCCGTAAACCTCTTTGGTCTCCCTCTTCTCCAGCTGCTTGGTGGCTCCATCCTCAGCATCCTTCTCCCTATATAGCCTGGGTCCCTCTTCTGCACATGTCCAAACCATCTCAGTCTCACTTCTCTGACTTTGTCTCCAAATTGTCCTACCTGCACTGGCCTGCTGATATGTTGATTCCTAATCTTCACTGAAAAAACTGAAACGTGGATAAACTTAAAAAAATTTGTGTGAAATGTGGATAAACTTAAAACAATTAGTGTAATTTGTTACACCTAAATTTATTAGTTTCTCTCAAAGTATATTTAATAATTTAAGGTTTCAACCATAGTATAAATATACTTTGAGGAAAGCTAATAAATATAGGTGTAACAAATTACACTAATTTTTTTAAGTTTATCAAGGTTTCACTTTTTTCAGTGTTGTCCATCCCTTGTCACACCCAAGGAAAATCACAGCATCTTCAGCTCCGCCACCTCCAGCTCTGCCTCCTGTCTTTTTGTTAGCGCCACCACCTCCAAGTCATACATCATTGCTAGTCTTGATAGCGTCTTGTAAACTTTCCCTTTCACACTTGCAGATACCCTTCTGATCCCTTCAAATCACTCCTGCCACCTTTGTCCACCCGCTCCACCCTGCCTGCACTCTCTTCTTCACCTCCCTACCACACTCTGCATTACTTTGGACAATTGACCCCAAGTATTTAAACTCATCGACCTTCACCACCTCTACTCCTTGTAACCTCACTATTCCATGAAGCTCCCCCTCATTCATACACATGTACTCAGTCTTGCTCCCACTGACTTTCATTCCCCCTTTTCTCCAGAGCGTATCTCCACCTCTCCAGGCTACTCTCAACCTGCCCTTTACTCTCACTACAGATCACAATGTCATCTGCACACATCATAGTCCATGGAGAATTCTGTCTGATCTCATCCGTCAACCTGTCCATCTGATTGTGTGATCTGCATGTTTGGTTTGGCAAAATTTACGCTGGCTGCCTTTCCTGATGCAACCCTACTCATTTAACCGGGCTTGGGACCGACACCCTGAATGCACTGGCTTATGCACTCAATGTGGCTGAGATATGACAAATATAAATAATAGGAAGGGCATACACCATAAATTTTATTATCTCAATGGGCAGAATATTTCACAGAAAAGGGGAACGACAACAGAAAGCACTGTGGCATGCTGACTTTTTTTCCCCTTTTTTTTTTTTTACTTTTGCTATGCAAAGTAATCCTGCATTCTCAGAATACAGGGCACGGGAAGGTACATAAGGCTTTACAAGCTCTACCAGATAAGAGGGCACTTGACTATTCTAAATTTTATTTTTATGGATTACATTACTTCAATGTCATGATGCTGAGATTTGGTCACAGGTTACATTTTATACTGTAGCAGGTATTTAGGTACTTTACTAGAACACATGTTTATGGAATGGGACTATTCAAGTTATAGCATGCATGAAGGGTTACTATTTGTCAGATATGGCACAGAGTAAAGTGTATAAATAAATACAATTTGGAATTATGTTCAATGAGAATGTGAATTTAGCACCCAACATTTGCACCTGGCCTCTTCTTTTGCCGTTTCTCTCTTGCTGTTTCTTTACCACTTACCCTCAAGTCATTTGTATGAAAAATGTCTGATACACTGCAAAATTAATGAGAAAATGTCTGGCATATACCCTATTTCAGGCTACTTGCTTTCAGCACAACTTAGCCCAGTGAGGGAGTGCATAAAATTGGATGATTATGGTGTGGGTTTTTTAATGTGAAATGACAGAGACCATTAGAACAAGTAGGCATGAAGCCTTCTTATTTAGCTATTTAATTTATTTTACATTTATCAGTCCAGGTTAGTTCCGAGTCCTTTCCACAGGTTATGATAACACGACAGCGGCACATTTAGAGGACAAATTTAAATAAGGTGATGAGTACAGAAGGTGTAGGAAAGTGAAGGGAGGCCATTTCAGAATATGAAACAGAGCAAATGACTGGCAAAAAAGATTCCTGTTAGTTTGTTTTTTTAAGTCAGTCGTTATGCTGTTTTAGGCATAGTTTTGTTAAATAATGTGAGAGATTTCAGAAGCATCAGCCCTGCAAACAGGGGATGTCCCCCGAATGTTTACCAGACATTCGTAATGTCCCCGATTGGTCCCCACGACAACATTCTGTGCCGGACATTACTGGGACGTTATTGACATCCGTAGCAAGTTCTCATTTGGTCCATGTGCAACGTTCTGAATGAGACATAAATCAGACCCTCCGGGAACGTTCCCATTTGGTCCTCCAGATAACGTTCTTATTAGGTACTTCAAAGACATCTTTAGAACGTCCCATTTTGGTCACGCATAATGTTATAATGGGGACATTGACTGGACTTTCGTGGGATGTTTATTTTTTAAGATTTGTAACAGTGTAAGATGGCATAATGCACTCATTGGGATGTATTGCCATAGCCTGATAAAAATCAGAGAAAATTTCCTTATTCTCCCCTGCACATCTTTCAGTGTAATTATTTTGAATGGTTTTAATTACAGTATACATCCACGTGATGGTGTGATGGTTAATGTCCACCAATCTTGCGACCCTGGTTCGATTCCCACTCCATACTAACAATGTCGCTTTGAATAAAAGTAGTAAAGGTAACTCAAAATTAGAGGGCGTGTGCAATCATACCTACCTTTATCAGGAATCAAACCTTGATCATCAACGTCACAGGGAAGTTGTTTTACATGTGTAAAACAATTTCCCTGTGACGTCTAAAAAAAGTGACTCCAATGTCCCCGGTATGTTCTTAGAACGTCCCTGGGACAGAAAGGGAACCCTACACATTGATGTGTCAGGAACGTTTGGAGAGGACCTTTAGGGAACGTCAAGGGGATGTTATTTTGTTTGCTGGGAGTGCATTACTCTGAGACAGACAGCTCTATCTTGATAGCACATGCAAAAACAAGTTGCACAGTGGGTGCAAATCCAGTTGGGCATTTCTGAGTGGACAATGCTATTTCGAGGTGGGAAATGCCAATGCAAAGCTGGGCACTGGGAGTAAAGGGGTTGGATTTTGTTCAGTAGGCATGGGTGTGTTGTAGTCCGAACATAAAATCAGTCAATCAGAGTGGCTCCTGTCTGTTGCTTTAAATTTACACCAGGTGCACAGCGCTGTGGTATTGAAAGAGCAGACGCAAGTCAAAGGATTTCTGGCACGTTAATAGATTAGCACCAACCTGTCAGAGCACGCAGCAGACCGCAGCCACCAAAGCTCCCTGAGGTGAAGCAATGCAGCAGCAAGATGAGGTTTTGTATTTTTCATGAAATGATTACTCTTATTTTGTCGAATGGTTGTTTTCATTTCACTTTCATTGTGTATTTTTCATTGTGTATTTTATGGCATAATATCACCAGTGTAGAGGATTTCTTCCATCATAAACAATATCACGTCACTTTGGAACCTCCCAACACAGACCCTGATATCAAATTTAATTGAAAGAGAGAGAGGGAGCAAAATGGAAAGACAGCGCTGTCACAAAATATTGCATTTTTCTCCTTCCTCCCATCCATTTCCCCCCTACAGTGGCCATAATATATCATCATACTACTACATCTTTGCAGGTGACTGGTGACAGTATGTGCAGGTAAGCAGAGTGTGCGTGCATTGTGAACCCGCTAATGTAAGGCACATCTGAGTGTTGCGCTCTTTATACAGCATTAAACAGTGCTGGACTTTAGATGTGGTTTTTAACAGTCTGAGGCACAAATACTTTCTGCTGATGAATGATATCAATGCACCAGTTTTGCACAAGGCTACACCTCATTTTTAGAGTGATACGCCCACATTGCTGTATTGTACACAAGTTGTATTGTGACTTAGAGAACATGGGCATTTGGCATAAAAATCGGGTGGAAACTAGCAACGACACCTGCGCTCGGTTGTGCACCGGTTTACGCTGTGTGGAAGATAGGGCCCAGAGGCAGCATAATATTTCAAACAAACTGTAAAATGAGGTGAGTGGCAGAGAAGAAATGTAAAATCGACACCAGTGTAATGGCCCATTCACACTCTGACGATTGCCCAGGCGTTTGCCGGTGAAAAGTGAAAAGTTGATTAATGTCGACAAGCAGCGAGGTCCGCCAGACTCTGCGGGGGCATCGGCCGGTGCTGGTGTTCGTCGTGGTCCCAGAAAAATTTTCAACATGCTTAAAATCTTTGACATTCATGCTGGAACACCGGCGTTAGTTGGGCTTCACTGCCACTGCATCACCTCCGCTAGTGCTCCGTTGCTGACCCGTTCACCTCCGCTGGCCTCCGCTGGCCAATATCGGAGGTCATTCGGTTCCTGGACCTGGGAGAGGGTGGACGGCCCTGAGAAGGTGCGACAGGAGTGTGAGCTTGAGGTCCTTGAGGTGGTGGGTGATGAGGTCGCAGAGTTGTATCGAGTTTGTGTGGGCTGCGTTGCGTGGCATCTCGGGCATTGGGTTGGCAATCGGCTCCGCTGGACTGTGCTGCTGCTCCATGGAGTGCGCTGCTGGTGCGCCTGCCCTCTGACGGTGAAAGTTAAACTGCGTCATGGTGGGTTGGTGGACCGTCGCCGGGCATCGGGCTCCGCCGGGCATCGGGCTCCGCCGGTGCGGCGTCGACCTGTGTTGAAGACAGGAAATTTGGAGCCCTGGAGCAAGCCTTCTCCGGCATTTCACAGAGATTTTTGAGAATCTGCTGCATCAGCCAGCGTCAGCCATGTCACGTCATAGTGTGAGCGGGCCCTAAAACATAGAGATTTTTCCAAAAGAAAATGTCGAAATATAGTTGAGTGGGTTAGTCCCAGCCAGCTTGTGCAACTCAAACAATTATAAATACTATCATCTTGTACATCTCCACCTTAAAGGGATTATAATGAGGACAAGTTGAATAAAAATGTGGTGAACATTGATGCACCAGATCAATCAATAAAGCAGCTTTGTTTAGCCTATGTAATATCCAGTAGACATGTCTGCCACCCGCTGGATGCAGTGCTAAAATGATGCCCACTATGTCACCAAATACTGGATGAAATATACAATAGAACAGGAAAGTCAAACTTGAATTTAACTATGGGTGGTATGTGTAAAGGCGATGCTACCAAAACTTTCTGTCTGTACTGCAGATTATTCATGACGAACTCGAAAAACCAAAATCTGTTCCAAAATCTTTCGAAACCCTTGAAACACCCATGTTTCGAAGATTGTCCTGTGTCCAAAAGGAAGGGAACATCCCACATGCTGTGCTGCCACTTCCTGAAGACTGGCATCTGCTGGGCAGTTCAGGAATGTGCAGCCATATCAAATTACGAGGTTTATATTTAAAGGCAACACTCAGCACAGGGGCTGTACATGTATGTACGTTGCTTTATTTGTTTTAAGTTGTTCATGACGATGACAGTTCTGAACATAAATTTGAATTTATTTATATAACCCAAAATTACGAAAAGTCTCTGTGGGCTTTACATTGTCCACAACATATGATACCCTTTGTCCGAAGAATTCTTCCTAGAATGAAGAGAACTCCACGGACATACAAGCACTTCTGCAGTTGCAGAGAAACATAATAATAATAGCATAGTCCGGATGTCATTCAAGTAGATGGCCCTCTTCAAGGAGAGGACACGTGTATCCGTCTCGTGAAGATGAAAAGTCAGGTCTGAGTCAGCATCCCGTGACCTTACACTGGACAAGTGTGATGGTTCAGAGACAGGCACAGGAGGATGGTGAGGGAGATGGAGTGACAAAGAATGCAAGGGATGGGGTTTGTGAAAAGACACAGCTGAGTAGAAGAGATAAAAGACTGACAATTAGCTGTGTTAAAGCATTCAAACAATTTTAACAGTCATCTGGAATAGTGTCCTTTGCTTTATTAATACAATTTAAAGGTTGAATACATTAAAATCCTAACCTGCCAGAGCTAATGATAAATGTTAGGTGTAAGAACAGCCAATAATGCACAACAGGATAAGAACTCCCCAGAATCTCAGCAGGCATGCTATTCCAGAGAAAAAGGGAATGATAACAGAAAGCACCTGCTGAATTCTTTTTCACTTTGGGGTTGAAATAGAATTCTTAGATTGTGTTTGGCGTATGGCTGTATTTTAAGAATGCTGGGCACAGGGAGGTACATAAGGTTTCATGAGATATGCCAGATAACAGAGTGTTTGACCATTCAGTATTTTAAAGTGTATATATATATATATTCACAACAAAACCTCAAAATCTGAGTTCACATATACAGGAAGACAATAAAGCAAGGCTAGTGTTGGGCATAATCTACTTAAATTTTCTGGCATTGGTTAGAACTCAAAGAGCAGCATTAGGAACCATGTCACATACTCATACTAGTACATGGCAAGCCAGAAAATAAAATATTGTAGAATAAATTCTGGATGAAAAGAGCAAGAATTTTGAAATTGGGATGGAAATTGGGGCTAAAAATCAGCAATGGGAGACCGACCTAACAGTGGAACTGAAGGTGCGCATCCATCGTAGCAGGAGGTCATTAACCAATTATTCAATTTATTTATATAACGCCAAATCACAACTTAAGTCACCCCAAGGTGCTTCACAAGGGTAAGGTCTAACCTTACCCACCCCCTGAGCAAGCACAATGGCAACAGTGGTGAGGAAAAACTCCCTAGATGTTTTGTAATTATAGGAAGAAACCTCAAGCAGACCAGACTCAGAGGGGTGACCATCTGATTTGGTCATACTACCAATAACAAAAATTTAATAAGACAAAGCACGACAAATAATTGTCAAACATGCACAGACAGAGGTGGTGAACTCTGCGTCCAAGAGCTTATAAGGTCCAGCAGTCAAAGTAACCACTAGTTCAAACAGTCAACTGGTAGGATCAAGGGCGCGTGAAGTGGAACGCTGCCATGAACACGGTCAAGGGGGTTTACACTCAGACAGAGGGGGCAGAGCCCAGTGAATCCCCACCTCCGACTACATCTCCCGGCCTGCCATTAACCATGTTAATAAGTACAGTTTCTGATGAGCCCAAAATGCCAAATATGTTTGATTATTTGTCAGAGTCCAGCTGCGGTTTTACTGAAGAGTTCCTATGTGAATGAATGTTAACTGATTGAGAAGCAAGTCATTGTTGGGGGGGAACCATATGTTACACAGTATACTTTTAATGATTGCAAAAGAAAAAGTGAAAAGAAAATGGTAAATCATTCAGAAAGGAAAACTGATGCAGTGGAGAGAGGATTTCCTCTTACTCAGAGGGTTAACTCTACCTGCATCCCCTTAATATACCTCTTAAATCATATGACCCCCCCAAACCTCCCCCAGGCCTACACACTCCAAGACCATTTGTGTGGTTGTTCCAGTGTGGTTCAGACAGAATATGCAGCCATTACAGCATATAGGCCAGACTGAGTACACAAAATCAATGTAGCCAATTCAACCAGTAATGTATATGTAATCTTTCCACACAGAGAACTGTTGAATACACGCCCAGATTTATGGTAGGCTGAGAAAGCTTGCGATGACATCACCCTCAAACAACCAATTTGGGGAACTGTCAGGGAATTACAGTTAAAACCTTCCAATGCGGATTGACTTTGAAGCATGCTGTGAATTACGGCCTTCATGAACGCCTAATGGGAGAGTTTTGATTATTAGCGTCAGAAGAGGTTTAATAGTAAAAACAGGGAGAGTCGATATATTCTGGATGGATACGCAGAAAATCTGTGAATGGGTGATCACATCTGCAATCCCGGGCCCAGCCACCTAATCCTCACAGCAGGCTCCAAGGTAAACACAGCTGTGAAACGTCCTGAGTGACTGCACAAATACTAAATCTGTACGGCAGCAGTGGGAGGCTGCTGCGCTGTTTCTCCTTCATCCCTGCTCTGTCTGTCCGGAATGGAAGCAGCGCTCACTAATCGCAATTTTCTCTGAAGTGACTCCACGTATGAATGAAAGATGGCAGTGAATCAAGATGGATGGCAAAAACGGTGACAGCGCACATGCTTTGGAGGTATTGTAGATTTGGCTGCACCCATTCATCCATCCACATTTACTCTGTTTGGACAAGTTCTATTGTATGAAGCACTGCGCTGCTGAGAAGTGTGTGAAACACTCTGAGACAGAATAGATTCAGGAGCTCAAGTGAAGAAAAAAATATACCCTCAGAGACAAACCTCTATTAAAAAAGACAGATATTTTACCTCAAACCCTGGGTTGTCAAATTGACTACCAATAACTGTAATTCTGACTAGAATGGTGTGTGACAAACAATTAAAACATGTCTACCTATCCAGCGGGAGTCACAGAATCCCATCTGCTTCACGCTGTGGAATCTAGTTATAAGCATCGGCACTAACAGGTCTCAGGGCCGATACAGGACTTGCACACAGGAGGTAGGTCAACGGGATAGGAGTTGGACTACCATTATGTAGACTTGGGTTCGATTCCCGGTCATGCTACTTGTCTGTGTCTTGCACTCTCCCAGTCCACCCAGCTGTAAATGGGTATGAGCCTTGACTGGGGAAGTAACCTGTGATGGACTGGCGTCCCCTTATGGGGGGGGTCGTAGACTCTCATTTGCTTCATGCTACGGAATCCAGGAAAAAGCACCAGCACTGATGGGCCTGCACAGCATGTACTTCTTTTTCATTGTCCAAATAAAAAAGTGCATTTACTGCTGAGAAACAAAAATGTGCATCTTAGTGGTCACAATAATAAGCAAATTGCGCATCTCGGGCCACGCGGTACATTGTTGGTTCGGTATATTTTTTGGCTACCACACAACAGCTCAAGATGGCAGAAAGCAGTTTGGATAACTATGATTTAAATCAGTTTAAACTTTGGAAAGTTGACAACTTAAAGTATTTTTTGCAGTCCCTGTAGACTGCCTGTGTCCGGCAGTAGGCCAAAATGTAAAGAAGAACTGATTGCTCTTGCATACGTGGCATCGGTCCAGCATCTATAGTGTGTTTTGTCGAAGGAGGAGGAGAGATAAGATGTCAAAAATGACTACATGTCCTTGTTGACAGGTAGAGATAAGCAAATCTCCAACCCTTTGAAGACAACTGATGGATGGCTGGACGAAGCCCAGGGCCTAAAACTGTGACCACCCTGCATGTTAGCTGATATAACCAAGTATTTGCAAGGCTGTCATAGGGCAGCATGGTGGCTCAGTGTTTAGCACTCTTGCCTCACAGCAAGAAGGTCTGGGGTTCGATTTCCACCCATGCCCTCTTCCTTTCTGTGTGGAGTTTGCATGTTCTCCCTGTGTTTGCGTGGGTTTACTCCCACCATCAAAAACCATACATATTAGGGTCTGCTCCTTGACCAATGCAGCATCTCTGCATCTGGAGTTGGTTGTTGGACTGTGGTTTCCTGCTGCTCCTAGTGGTTGGGTTGTGTCTAACTGTAATTAGGATGTGTTAAATGCAGAGGACACATTTCGTTGTATGCACAATGACAATAAAGGCCCTTCTTCTTCTTGTCCCTTTCTGAAAAGAAAGGGTGATCGCATGGATTGTAACAACTATAGAGGTATTACACTGCTGTCTG
>OMMV01176835.1:0-11961 GCA_900302635.1 Chatrabus melanurus | reverse complement strand
GTCTCTAGCACTGTTAGTTATCTCACAGGAAGGCGATATGTGCACGGCACCTGCTAAAACCTTTTTTTCATATCAACAGATCCAGAAGAATGAGGAGATCCAAATGAAATGTAGGTGAATGTTTGCCCATGGGATCCTCTCCAGGCACAGTGAACCTGAACTGGATCTGATGGGATTTCAGAATTATAAAACTTTTAAAGATGTTAAATGGGGTTTTCAATGTTAAAATTGAAAGTGATGTCAAATCCGGATTCTGGATCGGATCCGGATGAAACCTGGTGTGGAGATAGAGGTTGCCACTCTACATGTCTCCACCAAATTTCATATTAATCGCTCAAGAATTGATGGGGATATGAATTTTTTAAATCTCGCCAATGATGAGAGATAGGGATTTTCAGGATTTAAAAAAATTCCTGGATCCAGAATATGATCCGGATCACTCCCAAAAAGTAATCATTTGTTCCATCGATCCAGGGCTATCAGCAAAAAAATGTAATGACAATCCGTCCAGAACTTTTTCCGTAAAGTTGCTAACAAACAAAACAAACAAACCAACAAACCAACCAACACAACCGAAAATATAACGTCCTTGGCGGAGGTAATAAATTAGAACGGTATGGGATCGGGGGGCGGTGGTGGTACTGAACAGGCAGCAATTTGTGAAGATGGGGCAGTATACGTCTGAATGTTTGGACATTACATGTGGCGTCCCACAGGGGTCAGTGTTGGGACCTAAACTATACTGTGCATCAATGATATATGTAATATATCAGAGTTATTGAAATTTGTATTATTTGCAGATGACGAACATTTTTGGTTCTGGGGAGAATTTACAGCAACTTTTGGATGTAATCACTTCAGAACTCAGCAAAATAAAACGTTGTTTTCTCAGAAACATGTTTAAGCAGAACAAAATTCATGGTATTTGGCAGCTGTAAAATAAAACATCAAGCACAGACACAGACAGAGGGCGTATTTGAAAACAAATTCCTTGGAGTGATAATAGATGAGGAAATTTCCTGGAAATCTCACATAAAACATATCCGAACCAAACTGTCTGGAAGTATTTCAGTCCTGGCCAAAGCAAAACACACTCTGGGTCACAAATCTCGACACACTCTTTCCTGTTCACTGGTTTTACCTTATCTAACTCACTGCGCAGAGGTCTGAGGAAACGCACATCAAACGTCATTACAACCGCTATTTATACATCAAAAAAGAGCCATGAGATTAATTCATAATGTCGGATTTAGGGAACATACCAATTCACTGTTCTCTTTAAAACGGCAAGATCTTGTTGAATTTCAAAATGCTCAAATCATGTTCAAAGCGAGGATCAATTTGTTGCCGGGTAATATCCAGAAAATGTTCTCTGACGGAGAAGGGGGCCACAATTTAAGGCGGAAGTTCAATTTTAAGACACTCCGTGTTCGAACAACGACGGAAAGCTTTTGCATGTCAATCTGTGGGCGTAAAATTGCGGAACAGACTGAATGTTGAGTTGAAGCAATGTCCAAACATTAACCATTAAAAAAAAAAAAAAAAAGTTTAAAAAGATGAACTTCTCGAGGTACAGTGATGAAGAAGGGCGTTAACGAGCTTAAGGGGCTCGAACTGATTTATATAAAGATCAAAACAGATGTGTGGTGTACATTTTATTATTATTATTATTATTATGGGATGTCCCATGAAATGGACAGACCACCTAGAGGTGCTCCACTGGGAGCCCGACCCCATGTTTGTCTGTCTGTTATGACGTCCCGCCAAGTGACTTTTCTGTACTTATGTCTCAGGAACTACTTTATGATATACACTTGCTGTTTGGCTCATATGAAAGTTCTTTGGAATGGCTTTCGTGATTTATTGATTTGGTTGCTATGGTAACCATGGTTGCTAGGGAAAAATTCTTTCTTTAATATCTCAGGAACTACTTATGATAGAGAGTTGGTGTTTGGCTCATATGAAAGGCCTTTCGAAGGTCTTCTGGGCAATGTTGATTTGATTGCTAGGATAAACAATTGTTGCTAGGGAAACATTCTTTTTGAATATCTCAGGAACTACTTATGATAGACACTTGATGTTTAGCTCATATGAAAGTTATTTTATATTGACTAAGTAATAAAAAAGGATTGTTTTGTTTCTGTGAAAAACGGTTGATTCATGATTCTTCCACCGTGGGACATCCCACCTAGTTATTATTATTATTATTATTATGTTTATGTTTATGTTGTGTATCTATGGATTGACGGGGTAGGATTACATAAGTTTATACTTCTTCCTACTCCTTTTCGAACATGTAATTGAGTTGTCTAATTGTTTGTGGAGGGAATTTTCTGTGCTTTTTATTTCCTTTTTCTTTTCTTTCCTTTTGCTGTGTGCCTGTTTTTAACTGTTGTTTCTACATGTTTGAAATAAAGATATCAAATAAATAACTATCAAATAAATAAAAAGCATGCTGTTTACTCACAGTACAGAACGTATTGAACAAATAAGAAATCTTAAGAAATAAAAAAAAAATACACATGGAAAATAATTTTAATATTCTAGTTCATGCATTCACTCTGGCGTGACCTTCTGGTCGTTCATCTCCTCGCGGTGACGCTCGTTGCCTCCATGTGATGTGTCGATTTAGCTCCAACAGGAACAAACGTGTATGATTTTAGGGTGTACAAATATTTCTGACTGTTCAACTTTATTCCAAAACAATGTTAGCTGACTTAAAGGTAGCAGGATTAAATTTAGTGGAAGCTAATTGGTCCGCTAATATTTTTCAAAGTTAGCTGAAGAGCTAATCCGCTAATGAAAAAGTTAGCTTTGCTAATTCGCTGACGATGCCCAACAGTATTTTGTTCACGCCCGGTTGTTTGCATGATGTCTGCAGAGCCGAATCAGACAAACGGCTCGTGAAACGTCAGAGAAACTAATAGTACGCGTTTCGGTTTCTCGCAGTTTGTTGAGCTGCACGTAAACCTTTTTGACGACAGACAGAAGGAAAACACTTCTGTGTGTAGGTTTTCACAGATTAATCAATTTTAAATGTTTATTGTGTGTGGTTTTGTACAATCACTACCCCGTCACCAGTTTGGACTCTGTTCTGAACAAAACAGATAAGTGGTGCGATATCTGCTGTCCCGCCTTCTGCTTAAGTCTGCAAACTTACATATTTGTCAATTCTGACCTTGGCCCCCCTCTTATAAGTTGTTTGAATACAAAGTTCAACAATGTGCAGCTCAACTGACAATCATTTTAAAGCACAACTGATATCATTTTTAATTTCAGCCCTTTTGATTATATTTTATTCAGTCACGCTTTTGTGGGATCAACAACAAATCTGCATAGATTTTGTTTGTACTACAGTCAGGTCCGTAAGTATTTGGACCGCCACACTATTTTTGTAATTTTGCCTCTGTACACCACCACAGTGGAGCTGAAATGAAACACTCGAGATGTGCCTGTAGTGCAGAGTGCTCTGAAGGAGTTCTAGGCTTCTGTGGCTGTGATTGGAGAAATTATTCACAGTGCAACTTCTGTGTCTTGCATCACCAGCCACAGCTTGATGGTAGAGCGGAGCAGAGAAGGATTTTCATACAAGAAAACAGATCAAATCTAGGCTCAAATCTCCCGCGTGCCTTCTGGCAAACTGTAGCTGAAATGGCCCGTCTTCTTTTTAACAGAATTCTTCTATGTGCCGCTCCACCATCAAGCTGTAGAACTCGTGATGCAACAGACACTTGCATCACTTTTTACCAAAATTGGAGCAACTTTAATTTTTGACCCCTGTAGAAACTGAAATTGACCTTTGTCACCATTTTTGCTATTTTTACCCCGTAACTCCATAACATTCAGTCACAGATAGTCCAAACTATACCTTTTTAGAATCTTTATGATCAGGCAAATAATATGGTATATGCCTCAATATGATTGGAGGATTTTTAAATTTCGAGGTTTCAGAGGTCAAATCCAACTTGCCTCCACATCTGAAAATAAACCTTATGCTATGTACTAACTGTGGTAGAAATTTCGTGCTTTTATCACAAAATGAACAATTGTCATGAAATTTTGAGCTATGCCGCCTGACTACACCTCATCTGTGACATCACTACAGAATGTGTGTCATGGCATCTTCTCTTGTCGCTGTATTTTTAACCATCGTGTGTCAAAATCCTGTTTCCAGACAGGGTGAATTTTGATCATAATGGTGATATGAGAGTGTTAATCCTTTATTTGGATACTACGGATCAAAATTAAAATCCTGTTCATGACCTAAATGGTTAAAAAGGGACTACACCTTTAAAATATAAGCACATCATCAGCATATTATCTGATGCTTTTAGTCCTTGAAGGGGTTTGGAGCCTAAATGGCTCACTTCCATTGATTAATTGCCACACTTTAAACTGTATGATTAAGTTAGCATTGTCTGATTATAAGTGACTCTGTCAGCTTAATGAAATCAGTGAAGCTTCTCACAACAGAGAGTGTTTTTTTTATTTTTAAAGTCTTATCAGCCAGCTATCATCCTTAAACCTGCTCCCAGACAGAAGGCTTCCTCTGAACACAGATTCACTCTTATTCATGACAAACACTTGGATTAGTCAAGTCAGCATTTTGTGGCACTGTTTCTAAACTTTACACCAATCACAGCGTGAGAGAAAATCTCTGAGCCAATCAGATCTTCAGACTCTGATAGAGCTCAGCTTGTGCTAATAAAAGTCCAGCTGCCCAGATGTTGGGTTTGGAAGGCTGACATCTCCTAGAAGGACTGTTGAGGGTTCTTTTGAGGGAATCAAAAGGGGGAAACAAGAAATAAGGAGACCGTGTGTAATAAGGAAAGAAAAGGGCTAAAGAAAGGGCAGAAAAAAATCCAAGTAAAAGGTGAAAAGGAGGTAACGTGTCAAAAAAAAGAAGAGAATGTATCACCGGCCATTTCCATACGCAACCCCTTATTGTGATTTCTTTGCGACACAAAGACCCAAACAGCAGAAAAACATCAGTGATAACCAGGTTAGTTAATGCAGCCACACTGAATCTGATTGCATGTTCAATATCAACTTAAAGTGACTGAAATTTAATTATTTTTCTCTCTCTCAAACTGTATGACATGGGCAGGTAGTAGGAGGATTTAGAGAAACTGACCTTGAAATGCAACGCGCAAAACTGCTGTGCATCTCCAGTTTCTCGCAAAAGTTCAGTTTCACTGAAAGAAATGTTTGTAACCGCTCCTTGCATCTGCGACTTGAGCATTCTAAATACTTACTGACCCCTTTTAAGTGGGTGCTTTTAAAAGAATACATTTTGGTTCAGTTGCTCGTTTTATGAAGAAGCTGCCAATAGACTCTGGCAGCTTACTGGAAAACCAGATGTTTTAATTGACATAATGACTTTGTTGCAGTTATTTTGTAAGAAGGATCATCATGTGGTTTCTTTAAAAAAAATAAATTAAAAAAAAATCCTTATAGTGTCTAGAGGTGTTTCCACATTCCCAGTGTTCCTTGTTCAGCTTTCTATCTACTTTTTGATGTTTTCTAGCTCAATTTCACCCCAAGAAATATAAGGTACTGTATCCAGAATAAGTTAATTTATGTGTTGTACAACAAAGACTCAAGAGATTTGACAGTAAACCTACTGACGAACAGTTACTTGCATGGTTTAAGAAAAAATTAAAACTGTTTGGTTTTTTTGACAATATTTTTGTGATCAAGTTGAAGAACAAACTAGATTAAAACTCCTCAGAGCACAGCGAAGCCAAACTCACATTTTAAACTATCAGGCATGTAGTGAAAATATTACGTGGGGATTTAAACTGTCAAGTTAACTAGCAATATAAAATAGGCCATTGCTAACAGACAAACGCCACCTTTATTTAAACTAACAAACATCACAGGCTCTAACCTGAACCTTAACCCCAACCCTAAGTTTTGAGCTTGAAATTTGTCGGTTACCTCCTGTACAGCTTCGACACTATGCTGTCCCGCTTTATCTCACAATAATCATGGTGGTTTCTTATTGGATGCCCTACGAGCAAAAGGAATATAGTACTGTATGAATAGCCAGTTCATGTAAAATATATGAATCAATTTCCCAAAAATTGGGCGACGTTGAGAACCTGGCCTTGATCGTTGGCTGATCCTAACGAAAATCAAATCACTTCTTCCCAGTAGGTCTAATGTACCTGCCAAGTTTGGCCAAAGTGGTCATAAGAGTATACGCCTCTGGTGGTGGTGATAAAAATCTCCTGCTATTCCGTCACTTCTTGTTGTTTCCAGAGACCGCTTATGGTTCCCGTGTCTGATGAGGGTTTGGAGCTTCAGGTCCACACCAGACAGAAGACTAAAAACAAAACGACGACGACGACTCTTACCAAGGAAGAAACTAAAACCCGTCCGTCTGTCGCAGGCTACATGGAGGAAATGCAGATAGAGATGGAGGTTGGTGAACGAATATCACACAAACAAGTATGTAGTGGAGGTTTTCATCCACGTTTATTAGAATGCTGCTGTTTTCCCCAAAAACAATGAAGTGACAGTTATCGTCATTTTGGCACATCTTCAGATAAAAATATTTTGATTCGATTGTTTTTGCTCTGTGCGAAATCTTAGCTTTTCTTAGTGTCAAATCAAATTTATTGGTATTGTTCCAATATCCAACAGAAGTAATTTAAAACCACTGTACACACAGAGGAAGGTCTAGAACACACCCACCACACGAGCACATTGGTGACGGTGGCAAGGGAACAGGAAGAAACCTCCAGCAGACCAGGTTCTGTGGGGTGGTCATCTGCTTTGGCCGTACTACCAGGACAGAGTACAAATAGACCTGCAGCTGCAGTTCGATGAACTAGGTACCAATATCTGACTATTGAAGTGGATAGGGGAGTCACCTGAAATGAGTCTGCCGGGTGTCACCAGTTGCGTATAGACCTGGGGGACCCCCAAAGGGGGCAAAAAATGTGTGCTGAATAGATGAGGTACCACTTAAATCCACCACCATGGTGTGTCCAATGACACCCCTATATCAATATCATAAACGACCAGACCCCCTACAAAGAGCCTAAAAATTGGCCTAACATAGACGAGTGAGGTACCACTCAAAAATAATGGCAAATGAACAAGTTGCGTTCATAGATTACAAAATGGGTTACGACAGACAAATATTATTATTACACAATAGACAAATACTATATTTTTAGCTGCCTTCAATGTGATACCTTGAGAAAGCGCTGGCAAAATTGACAATTCTCAACATTGCATGGTGGATTGGGTGTTCCAACAATTTTTTTCCAAGATTGTAGGATGGGCCCAAGGGCTAGGAGGGGGTCGGTTAGGTGAAGGCAGCTAATAAGTGGTTTGCCATAGGTCATTTGACATTCCCTATGATGTGATAGATCATTTAAACTTGGTTTCTGCTGGTACCCACAATATCTAGGCTAGCCTAGTTGGACAGCAAGGTCTGGGGGGTGGTGTATCTGCAATGCAGCGGGCTATTTGTCTGTCGTAACCCATTTTGTATTCTATGAACTCAACTTGTTAATTTGGCATTATTTTTGAGTGGTACCTCACTTGTCTGTTAGGCCAATTTTTAGGCCCTTTGTAGGGGGTCTGGTGGGCCTGTTACAGTGGGGAAAAAAAAAAGTCATTTGTGTTACTGATATAGGGGTGTCATTGGACACACCATGGTGGTGGATTTAAGTGATACCGCTCATCTACTTAGCACCCATTTTTTGCCCCCTTTGGGGGTCTCCCAGGTCTACACCCAACTGGTGGTACCCGGCAGACTCTCATTTCCATGATCTTTTCAGGTGACCCTCTATACACTCCAATAGTCAGATATTGGTACCTAGTTCATCTAACCCAACGTCTCTGGGCTGCCGGTCTAAAAAGCCACAAAATAAAACTGAAACAGATGTACAGCAAACTTGGAACCAAAAATATGTAAACTGATGAAACCAAATGTTGCTCATTCTACGCAATGTCCTCAGTTTCTCTTGTCCTTTATACATTTTATTTTTAAAATAACCTGTTCTTTTGTTCCCGACCTCTGCAGGTGTTCTCTCCCAGCAGGGTGTCTGACGATTTAATGAAGTTAAACTGTTCTTCTCCTGTGATCTCTGTAAGTCTGCACGTTCTTCATCATCACTGAACATTTGTTGCCATAACAGTTGAACCTACAACATTTTATCAGATTTATGTAAATTTGAAACGGTCTGTTACGTGCCGTGCTTAAAGGTGTCGTCCCATTCTCTTTTTCTACCATTACGTTCCATTTTAACGCGCATGCGAGAGAGGATCTTCTTGGGCACCACTATAATTTTGTTCATTAGTGCTCACAGAAAGGATTCACAATCTGATGTTGGCAATATCATCAAAACTGGGCCTTGTCTGGAAGCATTTTTGAATTTTTACCCCTGCGGGTTAAAATATAGTGAAGTGAAGCCATGACGTACTTTCTGTGGTGACATCATAGGTGACAGGGGGCATCAGCGCTCAACGTGACGCAGGAGTGCATTCCATAAGAAATGTAGAACACTGCACACACATCACAGTGCACGCCTCTATCCATACAGCGAATGACTAGTAGGAGCTGAGCAGCACAGCGCTGCAGAACTCCTGGACAACGCTGTGCAGGAGCTTCACTGTGAAATGGAAACTAAAAATTCTGATACAAGATACAATTATTTTGCACGTTTGATACGTTCATGTGCACATAAGTGTCTGCGCTGTGCCAAATTGTCAAGCGCATGTGGAAAATTGATTAAAAAAAACAAACAAACAAAAAAAAAAAATACCACCCTGCGTGGCAGATGTAGTTATTATTGGGCGTTTATGTGGATAATAACAAACATGGAAATGCATTTATTGATGACAGAATAGATTTTGATTTCTCAGAGAAACATGCATGCGAGCCTGCACCTTGCCCTTTCAAATGATTTGGCCCATGTGCTGACAAGATTCAGGTCGGTCGGTCTGTGTATTAATCAAACCATAGGAAATATTTGCATGTTGTGCACAGACAGTTGCATTTCTTTTTCTTTTGTTCCCTCAACTCTGGAGCTCCATGTGTGCATTCTGGAACTGGCAGAGGATGCACAATACCAGTTAATTTAAGGTGCAAGTTTTTTTTTTTTTTTTTTTTTTTTTTTTTTTTTTTTTTTTTTTTTTTTTTTTGTTCTTTCTTCCTACTGCTCCCGTTCAGAGTTTCAACAGCGGAAACGTCTCCGCCTCACATTTGTTATGGGAGCTTGCATTCAGAACAGTGGCAGAGGATGAGTGTCTCATTATGTTTGTGCAAGTGTGTGTGTGTATCTGTGTTTGTTGCCTGCCTGTCTGAGTGCCCCACATGCATCTCTGCTTGTAACATCACACAGTATACATTATGATGTAATACGGTAAATTGGGCACCAGTCGCATAGCGGTAGTTTTGAATGTGCTCAAAGTGCTGCATTGTGGTCTTATCTCAGCGATGCATGTTTGTAACGTAGGTGCTGCGTACATGTTGAAGTAGGGTGCACATTTCTGTACAATCCTGGCAAAACGCACCTTCGTATCACGTCATCCTGTAGTGTACGGCCTGAACAAGCTAAAATTCTTATGCACTAAAAACTGTACGTGGTCCGTCTGTTTGGTGTTGAACAAACGAGGTCACTTGCAGTCTGAGTTACTTTGATATCTCCTCAGTCGGTTTTGTGTATTTTTCACATTATTTTGTGCCGTTGTGCTGCAGCCGTGTCAAACGACCTCCCCAGTCAAAGCCGGTAGTCTCAAATGGAAGAGAGTGACTCAGCCAAAGACGAGGCTGGTGGTCAAAGACGTCATCTGTTTACCCCGAGATCGCTACCTGGCTCAGATGGACAGGTGGGTGTTTTTGTGGCCATCAGGCTTGGTAAATTCCAACCTGGAGTGGAGCAGGTCTGTGGTTTTTAGCTTCTAGCCATCCAAGCACTGAGTGTTGTCTCAATCCCTGAGCTTTCTATCAGACCTACCCCTTCACTCGAGTCCAGCTTGTCGTAGTATGAAGTCCAGAATCCTGTAATTCTTTACACCAAGAAGACATTGAGACAAACTATGTCCTAATCCTCGTTTGATACCTTTGATTCGGTTTTGTTCAAATGTGTTTTCTGTAAAAATGAGCAGGAGCTACATGTGAGTGCATCCTACTCTCACATGGCTTGACAGCGCCCCCCTCAGGTAGAGTGTGTGTGCAGCCAAATAAATAATAAAATAAAATGATCAAATTGTGAGGTTCACTGCATCCACTGGAGCACCGGTTACAGCATTTGTGATGTCACGGTCACACTTTCTGTCTACCAAGTGTTCAGCACGTCCTCCTGCATTTTTATTTTGGAGCATGTGCCAAGTTGCACATTTTGCCATATTTACAGGTACAACGCCTTTGAGCCAGTCTCCACCTGCATGTGGTTTGAGACTGTATCATATCATGTTTTTACAGTAACTTGAGTGCCAGGCCTGGAGGGCTTCCCCCGTAACTGGTTAAAAAAAAAAAAAGTTGACAAACTATTAAGCAATATTTAACTGTACGTGTACAGCTTCGGTCATTTCTTTTAATTTGCACTTGCACATAAATTTCACTAAAATACTTGCATGCTCTGATTTTTCTAATTTGCTCACGTACCTTGGACAAGGATGGATTATAAAGTTTATCCACCATTGGAGCTGAAATATCTTTTGCTGACAGCAGAGTGTGCCATTTGTCTTACTGAGCTCACGTTCGATCTCCTGACACATTAATCACTGAAGATCTGTATAATTGTGAAAAGACTCAATTTCACTCAAAAATAAATAAATAAATCAATTCGGTCATTTTTGTTTTGTTGTTTAATGCCCTGCTTGGTTTTTAGTCACATTTTAGACTGACTATATATGAACCAGACAGGACTTGTAAGTCAAACTTAATATTAATTTCCATGCAGTCACACCGCATGTTGCCGTAGTTCCACATTACAACCACTGTTCTGGCTGATGCTTGTTCTCGGCTGGATTGCTGTGAGTGACACCAGTAAGGGATACTGAAACGTATGTAGGATGTTTAGATGCTGCGGTCACATTTGTGACGTTGAGCATATTGCGCTTCACAGTTGACTTTGACCATGATAAAGATCTGCCTCTCAATCATAGACGGGGTTGTGACCCATCCACCCGTGCACTAGACTCGCTGCTCTAGGACTCTTTGTACTACAGTTTGCAGATGACTTCAGTCTTGTGGTTGACAAATAATTTAGTCCCGCCAGAAAGTTGCAATGCCAGGATTTCAACAATTAATTCAACCAGTATATGTATATATGTCTCTATATATCTATACATAGAGATGTATGCGTCTATCTTTCTCTATATGTAATCTTCAAATACACCTGTTGTGCAGTGGGACCCAGAGTTGAATTCTTTGTTGAATTAATTGCTGAAATCCTGGCATCACAAATTCCTGGAGGGTCTGGACAGTTGACTGCTCTTCAACCCCCAATGATGTCCGTGAAGACGTACAGTAGGCTTAAATCTGTCTGCACCAATAACATGGCACTAATCTGCCAGTGGAGCTTAGACCCCAACAACTCTATGTGAATACAAACGAATGATGATGCTTTCTTTCAAATATCTGGGTAAAAATTTCTCCAAGTATAGCAGCTGACTCTGAGATTTAAAATTCGGAAGCACTCCTCCACAGCCTTTGGAAAGCTGAACTACCAGATCACTCAAAAGCTTAAATCTCCAAATCGCAGTTGTTGTCCAATGAGCTGAAGTAATGAGTGAATCCTCTTTTGGTCCCTCCAGACACATCGCTCCAAGAGGTAAAGCACAAGCTGCTCTCGTAGCCATGGGAATGACTGCTCGCATCACCTTGGACAACAGCTGGACGGCCAATCAGATGGAGTCTCGACTAGTGGCGCAATTTCAGGGGAAATTCTTGAAATGTCCGGAGCAAAAGTTCTCATTCACATACCTACAGGTTTG
>OMMV01176834.1:0-10183 GCA_900302635.1 Chatrabus melanurus | reverse complement strand
TGACTTTTCAATGAAGTAAAAAAAAAAAAAAAAAGACCTATTGATGAAACAATCTATTTCAGGCTGAAATCAAATATTGCAGAGAAGGTTCTACATGCACACGTTTGTAGGACTTTGAAGAATTTAACATGAAAAATCAAGTATATTGTATCACAAACAAACTCGATTTTGTGCAATATATATATATGCATTGATGAACCCGTCCACCCGCTTCCAAAAAAAAAAAGCTTTTAAGAAATTTCTTTTCAGATTTGCTTATATCTTGAGTGCGCAGAGAAAAGCATTAATGGTTGATATCAGTGTTGGCAGAGTGCAGCTCGCCGTTCCGGGTAGTTAATAAAATGCAGTCATGAAAAACATCTATTGTCCATTCTTTCATTCATGTTGTAATTTTTCTATTTATTTGTTGCTATTCTTTATCCTTCCACTAATGAAAACTCTCACTCCCTTTAGGTTTGTAATTCTTATGCCTTTCTCCCATTTTCAGGCTTTCCTGCAGCCTGGCCATCAAAAAGGGCTGTTCGGAAAAAATGAGTTAACAGGATAAAAAGGATGATTCTATAATAATACTCCGTTTTCATCTCTTGCTCCCCTTTCTTTTTCTTTGTCACTCATGCTTAGATCTCTGACTGTTAGTTCTCTGACATTTTTTTTTTACACCCATGCACGATACCGTTTTCATTCCTGTGTGTCCGACCGTCCATCTGTGTGCAAAGACAATATCTCAAAGTGTTCTGACTTGTATTAAATATTCACACACAGAAACCTAATTTGACGTCACAAAAAAACGAGAGCTTGCAGAAAAAATCTTAACTTGTAAGCTGTCATCTCCAGTGGTAGAAAATATTCACAAACCCATGAGAAAAATATACAAAAAGGTGTAGATTGATAATTACATAAATATAATGATAACAGCAAACTTGTAATCCAAGATTTGCTCGTATGTATTTTTTTTCTTGAATCCATGTCCCAGTACAACCACAAGTCAACGAATGCAACCTCTCCAATGACTTCCTGAAAGTTCAAATCTACGCGACATGACTTTTGCAACAAATTTGCTGATAAATGTGTGTCATACAGTTTGCACTTGTAGAATGAGGGGGGAGTGGGGTAGGAGGTGTTGGTGAATCAATCACAAATGAGGAGACAAAGCACTCTTTTAGCAGAGCAGATAATTGCAAATATTGCCAAGATATTTCAAACGATGATACAAGCATGACATTTGCCACAAATATTCTATATAGGTCACTTTTCAAATCTACCTGATTGGCCATTTGAAAATCCAAAATGGCGAAAATATTTTCCAAGATGAAGTCCGGACAAATTTAAAATCCTCCAATCATATTGAAACATATACCATATTATTTGCCTGATTATAAAGATTCTAAAAAGGTATAGTTTGGACTATCTGTGACTGAATGTTATGGAGTTATGGGGCAAAAACAGCAAAAATGGTGACAAAGGTCAATTTCAGTTTGTACAAGCAACCAATAATTTGCATCACTTTTTACCAAAATTGGAGCAACTTTTAACTTTTGACCCCTGTACAAACTGAAATTGACCTTTGTCACCATTTTTGCTGTTTTTACCCCATAACTCCATAACATTCAGTCACAGATAGTCCAAACTGTACCTTTTTAGAATCTTTATGATCAGGCAAACAATATGGTCTTTCCATATGATTGGAGGATTTTAAATTTGTCCAGACGCCATCTTGGAAAATATGGCCGCCGCCTTTTATTTTCTAGTGGCCAATCGGGCAAATTTGAAGAGTTACCTATAGAGAGTAGTGATGCCAACTTTCATGCTTGTATCACTATTTGAAATATTTTTTCACTTATCTGCTCTACTATTTCTGCTGCTCTTCTCCTTTGCTGTTGGCACGATGCTGAAGTCTCACATCATATTCTACAAGTTCTCACCTACGGCGTAGCCACGGGTGTGCCTGGTGCCAACTAAATTTAAAGCTGGCACACCGAGTATAAACATAAAAATTTTACCTGCTTAGATAGCTGCTGTCATGTTAACGCGCAAAGCGCTGCACGCCGCTCTGAAACCCGTTATTTTCATTGGCTAGCCCCGCACAGAAGCTGGTGATAGGCAGAGTTCTGCCTGCCGAGAATTGCATACACCTGGTGGCAATGTACACAGCTGAAGAGGAAGTAAACAGGCAGATGTCAAGGATTCTTAGGGCAAAGTGTGGCTTGAAGATGATGTAATCTACACGTCAAATTTAATAAATTATCCGAAGTCGAATGAATGTTCTGAGTTATTACACTGAGAAGAAGCATTTCTGTTGCGCTTCGTTTGAACATTTCTGAAGGCAGACTTTTTCTTTTTAGGCATTTCAGACAGTGAAAGAAAAGTTTTCCACAATTCAGATTCACTCAGTCAAGGTTGATGAAATAAAGTGCGCTGTTGTCAGATTTTGTTTGATGTCCACTCCTTTCAGAGTGGATCAAAGCTGTAAACTAAAGAATGCCCTGTTTTAGTTTAGGTCATAATTAAATGGTTCGCATTCAAACTGTCCAAACACAGGGGCCCAAATAAGTTTTAAACCATTTGATTCGTGTATCTCCAGAAATAAAGGGGCCCTGAGGTCTGTCGGTGCCGGTGACCATCTCCGGATTCCGTACCGTGAAGCGGATGAGCGCCTACAGCTCCCCCTGGATGGGACGCCAGTCTGACGCAGGTTACTTCCCCCACCCATTTACAGCTGGGTGGACTGAGAAATGCAGATTAAGTGTCTTGTCCAAGGACACAGACAGATAAGGTGCAGTCACACTATGACGTTTACCCCTGCGACTGGTGAACGAGATGAAAGGGAGAGGAAAGTGGCCACGCGTCGGCGAAAATCGCATTCCCGGAGTTTGGTAGCGAACTTCAAATGCAGCACGACATTCCACACCATGAGCTCCATTAGAACAAGCGGGACCTTTTGCCAACATGTTGGCAAAAGGTCATCAGCGAAGGCTACCGCTCACCAACAAACGCAAGTAAGTTCATCTACGTCTAGGTGTGACTGCACCTATAGCATGAGCGGGATTCGAACCCAGGTCTACATATAGGCGGGCCAGCTCCTTATCCACTCAGCTATCTGCTCTACATGGTAGTCATATCTTTTACTTTAATATAAATTTCTGATTCATATTGGTTAATTGTTACACCCCTATTACTATTAAACGTAAATGTGAAGCCTAATATCACCTTTCTTTTGGTCACATAACCTTTGAAATTGGCTCATCTTGCAAGGTCAACCTTAAGGTTAGTTCAACTCAAACAGCTTGGTAGACGGGTCGGATAGAGTGGTTCAATTTTGGACAGAATTGATCAAATGTCATGGGCACACAAAACCATGTATTACGGTATCACTAAATCACAAAAAATTTATTTGCACGACTGCGTCAAACGCGTAAGGCATGGGTGTTTCACTCTGAGTGCCCCTTCTTGTTTTGGTTTTGTGTTGCCGCCGCCCGTTGTCATCACACTGCTTCCTCCTCGCTCTCTGTAAGAAAAGGCCGCAGCCAATTACTTCTTGAAAGGGGTCAAACTCGGGTCAAACACCACTCCTCACACACTCATGGTCTTAACCCCCGCGAATCACATATTGCCCTCTTTTTTTTATCTTCCACATTACACCGGCGCTATCAAAGAGGGTCAGAGCAGGCGGTAGCATGTTGGGTCGAGGCCTCCGTTTCGCCATCCTTCTCCTCCCTCCTTCCTTTCCAATGCTCAGCCACTCTGGTTCATGCTTATCATAATGGAGGGATTTAATAATGTATTAAGCGGAACTATTTTGCGGCTGTCCAGGGGACGTCACGGAGTGCTTTAAATGCTGACCCGGTGAGTGATGCTTTAAAAGGGTAAAGGATCTCTAAAATCCCGGGGAAACTCTGCCACTTTGGGAGCGCGGATAAGTCCGAAGGGCAGCATACGATTAAACCTGAGGATTTGATCCCTGCAGCAGTGCTGCTGGGAGATGGCGTGAGACTGGACAGAAGACAGAAGGAATAAAAATGAGGGCAGAGACAATAATGGACAAATGACACAGAAGAGGAGACGGCTGAACAGAGGGACTGTCAAAGACGGCGCACCAAACCAGCATTACTGTATCCAGAAATTTAGTTTGTTGCGTTAAGTTAAATTTATAGCTGGAATAAAAATGGGTGTTGGACCCTGTCTTGAAGATTTACAGCACATGGGCTGAAGTGCATAACGCAAGTGCATTTGGGGTGTGTCTAACACTGCTATTTACATGTCGTGTAATCTGAGCGCAAAGTAAGGCTCAGGGTGCAAAGTGGTTGTATTTAGTGGCCGTGTTTTGGCTGGAACATGAAACTGGCTGGAAATGGGCACATTCTGATTTAGATGGCGGACTGAAGCGAGAGGGTTTCTGGCGAGGACATGGATCTGCATACAAAGCGTCAAAGCAGGCGAGGAGATCAGTCCATTTATTCATTCACAGATGAGTGCAAATACATTTGCTACTTACACCCGGCATGAAAATGACAGCTGCACTGGTTGGAAACTAGCAGCGGTACTTGCACTACTTGCTCTGCTTTGCACTAGGTGTCAGATAGAGTTCAGTGAAGACCGATGTGATTCCACACGTTGCATGCTTGACTGCTGTTCCCTTGAGAACATGAAGGGGTCATTTCAGTTGCCTTGTTTTATGCTCAGACAAAATCATTTGACAAATTAGAGGTAGATTTTATTCTTATGATGTCTTTTGAGTAGATTCAAGCATTGTGAAAAAGTGATTTACGGTATAATCTGAATTTTAAACATTTTTTTTAAAATGATTAACAACATTGAGACTTCACAACTTGATTTCTTATACTCCTTAATGCCACTAGGAGGCACTGTTGCGAAGCTGATAACAGATGCAGAGAGTTGTAGCTGATGTGATTTCTCTGTGTTCTCTTAGGTAAGATTCTCTTAAGTTGAAAACTAATAGGTACACTAAAGTAAAATCAGAGCAGCAGGGGAGGTTTAAATACAGTAATTATTTTTCTCGCACTTTCAACATTTTCTGGACACATCTATGAAGTCTCCTAACTTACAGTTTGCTTATCTGTTTATTATCTCCACCAAGGAGATTTTATTCACTGTTCGTCTATTTGTTTGCTAACAAGATAATACAAAAATGAATGAACCGATTTTAATGAACTGAAGAGAGGGATGGGGCATGAGCCAAAGAAGAACCGATTACATTTTAGGGAGGATCAAGATCAAAGGGTGGATCCAAGACATTTTCTCCTACTTTTGTTAACCTTGTATGACATTTTGATTAATTACTCCAAATCTAATACATCGCAACCTGATCCTGTCAGCTCTTAGAAGTTAAGCAGAGTAGGTCCTGATCAGTACTTGGCTAGGAGACCTCTTAGCAACACCAGGGGCTGTGTGTGTTTCTCCATGTAACACTGGAGTTGCGTCAGGAAGGGCATCCGGCGTAAAACTTGTGCCGAATCCGAAATGCAGACCTCTACTTGGTCTGCTGTGGCGACCCCCGAGCACCCGGGAGCAGCCGAAAGACAAACAACAACTCCAAATCTAATACATCACTTATCATGAGAAATATTATGCATATGTGTCCCATGATTGATTGTCTATCCATTGGTCGACTTTGATCGAGATCCAGATAAATTATCCAGATCTAGTGGACAAAAAATATATTGTCAGACAAGGGTGGTCAACTGGAATGGATAAAGGATTTGAATTGGTTTTGTTGCTTACCGGTAATTACAATTAAGTAAGTAAGTAAGATTTATTTATATAGCACTTATCACAGATAAAAAAGAGAAAGTGCTTCAACAAAAACAATGAAAATAAAATCGTAACATATCAAAACATATAAAACACGATAAAAATGCAAGACAACATAAAAACAACCAGTCTAACTGAAAGCTTGTCTGTATAAATATGTCTTCAGCTGCTTTTTAAGAGTAAATGGAGTTCGTGCAGCATAAAGACAGAGGAAGTGCATTCCAGAGTGTTGGTGCTACTGCTTGAAAAGATTGATCCCCACGAGTTTTAAACCAAATGTGGGGAACCATCAGCAACCTCTGACCTGATGACCTAAGAGCCCGGGAAGTAGAATAAGGTTTCAGCAGGTCAGAGATATACTGGGGAGCTTGTCCATGTAGAGCCCTAAGAGTTAAAACTAAAATTTTAAAATTCTAAAATTTACTTGCGACCAGTAAAGAGAGACCAAAACTGGAATGATGTGAGCTCTTCTATTGGTGCCAGTTAAAAGTCTTGGAGCAGCATTCTGCACAGTCTGAAGCCGTTCTGAAGCTGATTTCTTAAAACAAGTAAAAAGACCATTACAATAATCCAAACAAGAAGAAACAAAAGCATGGATAATCATCTCCAGTTCAGCATTTGACACCAGCAGTTTGAGTTTTGAAATATTCCTTAAATGATAAAAGCAATTTCGAACCAGCTGTTTGGAATGATGCTCGAGGGACATTGAACTGTCAAAAACAACACCCAAATTTCTGAGACTAATATGTCGCTTAATTTCAGGAATCTTGTTGTAAAAAAACAGTGATCAAAGTTTCAGTTTTATCTATGTTTAACTGAAGAAAATGTTCGTTTAACCATTGCTTAATTTCTGTCAGGCAATCAACTAAACTAGACAATTTATGAAACACAGAAGCCCTGAAAGAACAGTAAAGCTGGATGTCATCAGCATAGAGATGATAAGAAGTATTAATGTAACATCAAATAATCTGAGTGGGAGTATATAAAGCAGAAAGAGAATGGGACCCAAAACAGAACCCTGAGGTACCCCACAGGACCGAAATGTTGTTTCAGACATGACCTGATTCACACAAACACTAAAAGATCTTTCAGAAAGGTACGATGTGAACCATTAATGAGACTGTGGGTCCTTGGTGGTGGAATGTTCTCTACTGAGTGCCCTTCTAGTTTTTCCCATTTGTCCTGAAGAGCCATGCCTCATTTTAATTCTATTCAGTTTGTGAACATGACTATGTGAGATCATCCATTTCCCATTGCTTTTAATCAGTGGGGTCTTTGTAGCAGCCCTCCCACTCACCACTCACATCCTCTTGGTCCTCCTGAAGGTTCCCAAGACATACCCAGGCCAAATGGGAAATAGAAACCCTCCAGTGTGTTCTGGGTCTACCCTGGGTCTCTTCTGAGTTGGACATGCCCAGAAAACCTCCAAAGGGAGGTGTCCAGTGGGCATTCTAATGGGTTTGCCATGCCAACGGAACTGAGTCCTTTTGATGTGAATTCTCAACATAGTGGAGGATCAGGAGGACTGAGCTGTTGGGGGTTTCATACCCTGATTTCTTAAGGCAAATTGGTCACAGTTGCTGGGCTACCCCAAGAGTGACTCCTCAACCTCTACAAATCCCATAAATTCTACAAACAAGTTTTTGCCTCCGTTATGCTTCCCAAGTCAGGAAAACGGGGAATCCCTTCTGGAACGTGGCCTTGGAGGAGAGTTTTCCAAAGCACAACTAGCATCCCGGCATTTTATCTATATAATCTAGATTTTGACAAGACATGAGCTCAGACATGAGATGATCTTAATTTTATGGAGATACAGGAGCCACATTACAGTGCACTCTTGATTTACAGTACATAGTGAGGGGGGGGGGGGGGGGCTAAAGTAATCTCAATTTAAATCTGTTATTTTTACATTTCTGAAACCAATATATTTCTGTAACACAGGTTGAATGCATCTCAAGTGCATCCTTTAAATGTTTGTGTTATCCAGTTGCATTCAGGTATAAGTCAGTGCCAGCTGTAAAGTAACACACTGATAATGAGACAAAGGTACAAACAAGAGATAAAAGATGGGAGACAGACTAAGTTTTCCTCCCTGAGCATGTTAGGTATTCTTATCATTTTTGAAAAACAGGGTGAAAAGGGTCATTTCTTTGTTCTCATGCCGCTTGATAATTATTGTGGAGACAAAGGAGCAGCGGACTAAAGGCAATAATCTCTATGGAGCCAGTGAGCTCCTGTAAAAAGGAACACTGCATGTTTTTCATAACCACCATCACATTTGCTTTTGTACTACAGAACAGCTTGTATTGTGCCTTGCTTAATTAGTGATTGTTTTTGGAATTACACAAAAGGGATGCAGTAGGTCATGGCCAATCTGTTATTGGGGCCTTTTACTGTCCTGTCAGTGTATTTTAAGGATAATGAATGGTCTTTTCTAAAGTACAAGTCAAGCAACAGGGAATGTTTTCACACAAAAAAAAGGCTTCGACAGCTTTAAAAGTGTCACGTTGTCCAACATTTCACAAAGATAATATGGTTCACCGGACAGCCAGAATCAGATATTAAAGTTTGTAGCAAAAAATAACCATAGACAATTAGGTAAAAAGAAAAAGAGAAACCCCAATACAGGTCAAATGGAGCGGAACTACAAACCTATAGACTAGGGCTGAATTCCAGGTAGGTGTTTCAGGCTACCTGTCTGCATCCTTAGACAAGAGAGTTCATCTGCATTGTCCCAGTCCACCCAGCTGTGAATTGGTACAACCCTTTGCTGGGGAAGTAACCTGCGATGTACTGGCATCCCGTGCAGGGGGAGTTGTACACTCTAATCCGCTTCAAGTCAAGTCTGGGACCATGCGCTGTTGCCACACTTTGCCGCGTCCACGACACCATGGAACTGCCTTGGGTCCTGGATGGCAACCACTCAGGCAGACAACCGGTCCATCCCACCTCTCGAAAAGAACCATCTATGTGCCGCAGCCAGGTGAAGCATGGCCATCCCCTTGGCCTTCTCCAGCCAGTGGAGTCCTCAGCACTCAGGCATCTATGCGCTGGATCATGCATAGAAAAATGCGCCACATGGCCAAAATGCTGAAGCTGACACTCCCTCACAATGCACATGATACTCCTCATCTTAGCCTCCTTAAGGAACTGCTCATTTGATACAAGGTCATGCCAGCAGTACCCAAGAATCCTCTGAATAGACCTGGTGCCAAAGACATCCAGTCATTGCCTTAGGTCACTGGTTAGCATCCAAGTCTCTCAACCATACAGTAAGACAGGAAGCACCAGGATCCTATAGATGTGGACCTTCATTCTCTGGCAAAGATATCGCCATTGCCAAACACCTGTCCAGCAACCTCATGACTCTGTAAGAGCTTCCCAGAGGTCTCTCGATCTCAAAGGTCGAGAACCCAGAGACATGAATGTCACTGTCATAGTGACATATTAGCTATGTCACAGTTAGATCTATCATGTAATCCCGTTTACACTGAACCAGCTCCCGAGCAGGTTTGCCATCCTGCATATGTTGCTGTGACAACCACTCAAGCATCTGTTTTGAAGAACTGAAAGAACCGTGGTCACGGCAGAATGTCGACAACTTAGCACAGTAATCCACGTATGAATAATGAAGCCCCCGATGAGAAGGAATTACCACAGTAACGTGAGGATTTTTCGGCTTTTGGAGCTCAGCACCAATCAGCAATGTCGCCCAAATTGCGTAAATGTGACAGGTTTTTAAGAAACAACCAGTTTTTGTGCCAGATATTTCGAATTTAAAGGAGCTGCTGCTTGCCACGTTATGAAAACCCCAACCATAAGTAACTGTAAAAGGTGATAAAAGCCAATTTTACACCTACGTACTATTTTTTTAAATGGTTGTCATAATATCACTGCACCATCTGTCTGTAAGTTCTGCTCTGTAATGAAATCGGCTTTCTCTTCATCCTTAGAAAAATCCCAAGTTGTCTTGAATTTTGGCTTTTCTGTAGCTGTATTAGCTTTGGGACTTATTCACTCTCACAAGTCTGAAAAAAAAAAATCACAGAAAAATGCCCGCAAGGCAATTAAATTGAGGGTGAGTCCAGCCTACATAGGTAAACTCGCCAAACAATGTCGACTAAAATTACCTTTCTGTTTACCATTGGAACAGTCTGCACATCTCCTGTACTGACATCAATACATTCCTTCAAATGTTGCATTAAATTGCCCTTTTTAGTTTTGGAGTGGGATAAATGTCTCGTGGGAATTTATGTTAATATTTGATGTGTTAATATTTGTTTTGCTCTCAGTGAATGAATAATGCAACAAGCTGAAGTGAGGACTGTCATGCACACCGGTGCTTTCATTTCTGAATTCATATTTATTGTTGTCTGAAGGCTTTATACGGTGGCCGAGAGGGGCCACAACACTT
>OMMV01176832.1:0-11303 GCA_900302635.1 Chatrabus melanurus | reverse complement strand
TGCCACGAACATCCGTTTCTACCATTACGTCTTCAAAGTCAGAATCCTCCAGATAGTATCCGTCTGTACCTTCGGCCATGTTCTCTGCGGGTGAAGTCTAACGCACTGGCACGTATCTGTGATAGGTATGTTAGCGCATTAGGTCCCACCCCCTATGGGCGGGTTTGAATGGGTAGGAACTAGTGCTTGTAGTCTCAACAGAAATCCCCCCCCTCTAACAGGCCTCTTACGATGACGCAAAACGACGATTTTTGCATCATCGTAAGAGGCCCAATAAGAGTAAAATACGGATTTCTCCCGTCTCAGGGGAAAGTGAGAGAGTGTTGTGGAACCATTCACATTTATGACTGGGTTTCTAACAATGGAAAGCTTAATGCAAATGGCTGGAGTGTTCCTTTAAGGGTCATGTGATTCTGTTGTGTGAACCAGCAGACTTTTGACCTACAGGCTTGTTTAAGCCTCATTAATGAAACACAGCCATGTATGTTAAACGTAAAAGTGTAGAAACCTTTGATTCATGAATTTTTTTCATCCACGTTTTCACTGTAAGGGAGAAGATTTGAAAATTTACAGACTTGATCAAATAAGATAATTATTAAAGGGGTCATATTGTGCAGAACCAGTTTTGATCTTTTATATTTTCATGTGTTTGAGGTTTAAATCTCCAAAGTCCCACAATTCTAGAGCATTTTCACAGACAGTCTCCTGCTATAAACATCATTTAGAGTGTTTTTGAGACATCTGTGACATATGTAACAGAAATACGGCCACATGATTTTTATTTTGCCTCAAGATTATTAAAAGACTCACCCACCCACCTAACTCAACGGCCCAGGATTAGCACTCTATTCCAAAATCATAGGGGGAAAAAAAACCTGATATGCAAACCAAAAATTGCTACATCACACAGAAATTCCACCTTAATCGAAGTGATGGAGAAAAAAAAATGTTAAAATACACTTTGAAGTGCAGCAATGAATCATGCTCACTGTGTTCATGATGTGCCATTTTGGCAAAGTTCATAGTTTACACAGTTTGCTTTTATACAATAAAATATTTTTGTAATCGTTTTCAATGAGAGTGAAGATTTCTTTTTGCTTGCTGCGTTTGTGTTTCTGAGCGCCTGGCGTTTTTCCACTCTATGCGCCTCGCCGCTTGAGTTTTTTTGTTGAGTAACACCAGGCCTGAAAAAAACATTGTTTGTGAAACACTGCTCTGACATTGTCATGATTTCCTGGCGTTTAATCAATCAATTGCTGCTGAACGGATGTTTTCTTGTGTGAAAATCCTTCTCTGTTCCACTCCACCAGGAAGCTGTCTAACTTGTGATGCAACAAGCAAAGGTTGCACTATGCACAGTTTCTCCAATCACAGCCACAGGAACTCTACAACCCCTTCAGACTTGTGTGGGTGTTTTGGTGGCTTCCCTCACTAGTCTCCTTCTTGCACAGTCACTCAGTTTTTGAGAGCTGCGCCCTCCAGACAGAGTTACCACACGGTACCATAGTACCATTCATGAATGCTTATCTAAGGCAAACTGGCTGTAAAAGTGATGATTTGTATTAACAATAATCCTGTAGTTCGTACAATCACTAATGGCCTCTGCAAATTGAGGTACTGTGTATAAAAATGGCTGTAATTCCCAAATGGTTTAATGTGATATTTTTGTTAAAGCTACACTACAAACACATCCTGACTGTTTCATTTAAACTCCATTATGTGCGTACAGATGCAGAAATTACTGATGTAAAATGATCCGTTTCAAGCATACATTTTGCTCATAGCAAGCTTGTTTCTACACACAGTTTATATATTTATTTTTTCCAGCTATATTTAACTGTAAAAAGTAGTTTTTTTTTTTAAATGGCCTCTTTTAGTCCAGCAAATCCAAATTGTTATGTGGGTCTGTACAAAATGTCAGTCCTAAAATCCTGTGTGCTTAGAAAAGTAACAAAAGGATTTTGATGAAACTTTCTGAGGAGACGAGTTAAATCAAACCTGATCTGCTGTTCGTTTTTTTCCCCCCCTGTTAATCTAACATTGTGAGACATGTTGTGTTTTAAGAAGTCACTTAGGAGGGGGAAAAAAACAAAAAACAACTCCATACTGAGCGATGACGGACGCCAGGCAGCCGTAGACAGACGGGGTGTACATGTTTCCGTTCTGACTGGAGATCAGCAGGGAGGGTTTGGTCTTCCTCTGAAACAGATCTTTGCTGGCCGTCATGAATGCTTTTTCCACATCCCGGTCAAAGTAAGTCTCCTCTGGTTTCACGTCTCTGCAAACAACCACACAGTGATGATGAAGAGCAACCAAAACGGACATCATCAAAAACAGATATTCTGTCTGAACCCGCCCCATTTTTATAAGCTGTTATTTGTGGTTCTTCAGCTGACATGAGACTTTATTCTAAACACCTTTAATACAAGAACCAAAGTCGTGGGACACGTGATTTCTCACCAGTAAGATAATAAACGTACAAATTCCACCAAATTTAAACTCAACTTCTCTTTCTGCACTACACACATTTATCATATGTGCTTTGCAGAAGTTTCTTTTAAATCTAATTTGACACGGTGTCTGAAAAAAAACCAAAAAAAAACACTTGTCTTTTCTGTGGAAGACATGTCGGTATATTTACAACTGCAGATCTAAAATGACTTTACCACAAAAGATTCATGGTTCAGTTCTGACTAAACATCATGTATTTGGACAGCGACACAATTTTTTTTGTAATTTTGCTTCTGTAAATCACCACAATGGAGTTGAAATTAAACAATTAATATGTGCTTGTAAAGTGGACATTCTGGTTTAATTCAAGCGGATCAACAAAAATATTAACATCAACAGAGAAGTGGATCAGAGAACAATTTTCACACAAGAAAACAGATCAAATCTAGGCTCGAGGCTCCCATGTACCTTCTGAAAAACTGTAGATGAAATTTAACATCTTCTTTTTCAGAAAATCCTTCTCTGTTCCAATCCAACATCAAGCAATAGAACTAGTCATGCAACAGACAAAAGCTGCACTCTGCAAAGTTTATCCAATCACAGCCACAGAAGACTCCTTCAGTTAGGCTGCATCCCAATACTCTCCCTTCTCCCTACCACTCGGCCCTTCCCCTATGTTTTGCGAAACTGACAGTGTGGAAACGAGCATCGCTGCTGGTGTGGAAAGTATGACGTCAGCTCCCAAAGATTTCAACCACTATCCCTTGCCACTCCATTCCTGAAGGGCCCTACCTGCTGAAGGGCACTTCAAAACAAGGGGTAGGGTGAAGGGAGGAGAATTGGGACGCAGCCTTAGACGTCTACAGCCACCAAGAAACACTCATGAGTGTCCTGGTGGCTTCCCTCACTAGTCTCCTTTTTGCACGGTCACTCAGTTTTTGGGAACTGCCTGCCACACACACATTTACCACACAGTACCACACTGTTTGTGTTCCTTGATGACTGATGTAAATGAAGTCAAAGACATATTCATGTGTCCATCCCCTGACTGAGAAAACTGGCTGTAAAAGTAATTTGTATTAATAATAATCAGTCTGTCCAGTTATTTATGGGCTGTGAAAGTGGTGGGACTATGGATGGCTGAAATTCCTAAATGGTTAATGCAATATTTTTGTTAAACCCCTTGAATTAAAGCGGAAAGTCTACACTACAAGCACATCTTGATCGTTTCATTTCACCTCCATTGTGGTGGTGTACAGATGCAAAATGTCAACAAGTGTCTCACGGTCCAGTTACTTCTAAACCTGGATGTATGTAAACAAATATCCATTTTAAATAAACACCGTTTCAAGGAGGGCCGTAAAACACAGTTCATTATCTTTTCATTTTTGCTTTAGTAAACTTAATATATTGCAGCATCCTGAGGTGCGTCAGTTCCCGTCAGACAGATTTCTGATAGCAATTATTGGTGCGTTACAGGATCAATCACAGTCACGTTTACATTCTGGTTTTCCGGTGCACACTGCCTGGTCGGTAAAACATCTCTGGCAGCAGCGTGCGGGAACAGATGTTCATTTGGTTAGTTGTTGGTGTCATTCGGAAGCACACTGACAGTTTGTAATGACATTTACTCATATTTCTTTTGAAATGGGTGTGACAGCTAGTTGTATTTTATCTCTGGAGCCCAAAGGGTATGAAGAAAAGCTCAAAGTAGTGATGTCATCGCATTAGTTGCCTGTGGTAGCATTTATTCGTTTGTGATATACACGTTGGTGTTGTTATGCGTCCTCTCTCCAACATTTTGGCGGACAATAATTTGGGGCCCCATGTGAAACTGGCCCACTGGTCTTCAGCCTCGACAAGGCCGTGCATTAATCCTCCCCAGTTCTGGTTATTGGTTGCATCCAAACGTTGCTATACTTTATAGCGGTACTCCACCAGGGGCCTGACCCTGTGTCTGTCTGTCTGTCTGTCTCTCTGTTATGATGTCCCGCCAAGTGACCTTTCTGTTCTTGGGTTATAACCCAAGTTATGCCATATCTCAGTAACCACCTAAAATAGAGACTTGACGTTAAGCTCATATGAAAGGGCTTTTGTGACATGTCAATTTTGTTGCTATGGTAACCATAGTTGCTAGGGCAAAATCCTTTCTTGAATATCTCAGGAACTACTTATGATAGACACTTGATGTTTGGCTCATATGAAAGCTCTTTGAAAGGGCTTTAATGGTGTCAATTTGGTTGCTATGGTAACCATGGTTGCTAGGGGAAAATTCTCTTTAATAACTCAGCTTCTATCTAAGATAGAGACTTGATGTTTGGCTCTTATGAAAGGTCTTCAGAGGGGCTTTTATGCCATGTTGACATGGTTGCTAAGGTAAACAATGGTTGCTAGGGAAACATTCTTTTTTGAATATCTCACAAATTATTTATGATAGACGCTTGATGTTTAGCTCATATGAAAGTTATTGTATATTGACTAAGCAATAAAAACGGAATGTTTTTATTTCTGTGAAAAAAAAAGGTTGATTCGTGTTTCTTCCACCCTGGGACATCCCACTTGTGGGATTTTACGCACTGCTTCTAGTTCATAACAGTGATGCAACTTTTTACCCAATATTTTAAGAATCATGTCAATCTGCTTAATCCACTGGGTTTTACTTCAACAAGTACATTTCTCAGAATGTGGAAGTGACAGACAAATGGAGTGTATTACAGACAAATGGAGTATATTGCCTCTGGTGCTAGTTTGAAACATGCCTGAAGGCGTCGAGGCCAGTGAAGCATCCAGACTCATTGTTGGGGTGGTTGAGGAAGTCACTCAGCATCAGTCTGGCCAAAGACTTCTGCACTAGTTTGCAGTACGGAGAGTGGAAGACAATGTAACCGAAATCCTCCAGGCTGAAGCGCTTCTCTAAACCCTCTGTGAAAAAGAATATTTACATTAAATAAGCACCAAGTCTTTCGTCTGTGTTATCTGAAAGTTAGATTTTTCCAAAAACAGAGCACACTGGAGCCTACAAAGGTGCAGCTGCTGTTATTGTTCATACAGTATCCACAAAACAAAAGTATTCACCAATTTGGATGTTTCAAGCTTTAGTTGGAGGCATCAGAAATGTGACTTCATCCACTAAGGAGGAAGCATTACTCAAAAAAACAATTTATAAAAAGCTAGACAAAAGGTCACATTTGGCTTCCTTGTTGGTCGACAGGCTTTCAGGAAATGGAGTGCACTCTTGAAGGTAGATGATGTCTCATTTCTTTCTGATGCCTCCATCATTTCCTTAGTTGTGTTAGCAGGGTTCTGTTGTACCTTTGGGAGAAAAGTTCATTCATTCTTGGCTGCTCATTTAGGCTCCTTCTCCAGTGGTGTAAAGTCTGTATGGTCCCAAGCTGCTTTACAGTACTGCCAAAAAGTTTGTGTACCCTTGAGCTTTCACGTGTTTGAATTTTGTAATGACATCAAATTAAAAAAATAATAATTCACGTTTCTTTATACTACAATTTCTAAAACGATGCCCTTTAAACTCACTGTGAAAATTAATCTCTACAACATGACATAGTTGAAATAAAAATATAAAAGCCAAAACGATGGTGTCCATAAGTACGCATAACTTTAAGTATAACACAACTAAATCATACAGCCAGTTTTCTTTAGACAAGTCGGGGGATGGATACATGAACATTTCCAAGTCACTGAATGTCTTGGATTTCATTTACATCAATGTTTAATAAGTACAAACAGTATGGTACTGTATGGTAAATCTGTGTGAAGTAGGCAGTTCTCAAAAATTAAGTGACCATACTGGAAGGAGACTAGTGAGGGAAGCCACCAAGACACCCATGACAACTGTGAAGAAGTTATTGGCGTCTGTGGCTGTGATTGAAGAAACTGTGCACAGTGCAACTTTTAACTGTTGTATCACCAGTTATACAGCTTCATGGTGGACTGGCACAGAGAAGGATTTTCTTAAAAAGAAGACGTGAAATCTCAGCTACAGTTTTTCAGAAGGCACATGGGAGATGCTAGCCTTGATTTGATGTGTTTTGTTGTATGAAAATAGTTCTCTGCTCCACTCCACTATGAAGCTGCGAGCGGTGATACAACAGATTCTTTCTGATTCTTTGTCTTGTCCCCACTGTGCCAGAACCTTTCGAGCGCAGATCAGCCTGGTCAATCATCTCCGCACTCATCCTCCTACTGATGGTTCTCAATGATGACGATGGTCTTCTTCCCGCAGGAAGGATAAACAAGAAGACCACCCTGATTTCAAACGTGCAAAATATAGACGCTATCAGAACCCATTAAATTTCCTTTTGACCTTGATAGATCGCATTACGTGTGTTAAATTAGCCTATTTTGCGCACTCGGGTACACACATCCCAAATTGCATATTCATGAAGGCAAACGTGTTAAATGAACAATATGCACTATTTTGCGTATTTGAAAGATGTAATCCTCAGTGCGCAACCTTAATAAATCAGGTTGTACATTTGTTTGTGAGGGGTAGGGCGTTTGCACGCGTTTTTATACACGCAAATATTTAGTAAATCAGACCCCATGTGTTTACTGGTATGACACTGTTGAACCACAAATGTTTGTTTCCAGACATTATTCAGCACTATATTATAGTCGTGTCACGTCCTTAAATATTTAGTTTGTACTTGAGAGTGGGATCATTGAGTGAAGCCTAATAATCACACTACATGAAACCAACAGGATGACGCATCACAATCGCGTCAAAACCACTTCATGGTCAGTGAACTTAGGTAAACTTCTTCGTACATCAAGCCAGAGAAATCCTGATGCCGGTACGATCCTAAGCCCCTTAACTACTTAAGAGTTTATCCATCCACTGCCTTCATTCCACAGGTCTCTTACAGAATGTTACAGCCACCAAACAACTAACAACATAAAACGGTTAATTACAAAGCCTCAGGCTGGTACTGTTAACTGTAATACAAATTTAAAAACAGTAAAAAGGTTAGTGGATTAAATCAGCAATAACTATAGTAAACCATCAATAATCCATTAATTGTTTTAGTCATTTATCAAAAAAAAAAAAAAAAAAAGACAAATTTGTACTAGCTATAAACTGAATTGTTACACGTAAAGGACACACCAAAAAAAACCATTTTTCAACCAGTCTGAACAATTACACAGATTTAAAATCAGATAGTGAGTTGCAGTATGTTGTACTGTGTTTCAACAGCTCTAAACCAATGGTAACGTTTTAGAAACTGTTCTATATCAAGAATAAGCCATTTTAAACTATCCCTAAACCAGAGATGAGCAGTTTCTGAATTGGAGTTGTAAAACAATGATAGACTGGATTAAACAGGCTAAATTTGAGATAATATGTTATTACTGTAGAATCCAGGTAGCCCTTTTTTGCTCTTGAGCACTGTGTGTTACATGTCAGTGGGACTTTTTTTTGTTATTTTTGTTTAAACCATTTACCCAAAAAAGTGTCCTCAGGTATTAGAGCCTTTATCTTTAACTGTGTCATTCAGTGAGAGGTAAATCAACATTTGTAAATAGGAAAAGGAACCCTAAATCCATTAAAATAGCTGTAGTGTTTCAAGCACTTTCAGCTATCACAAATATCCAAAGACAATGCGATGATCACATAATATAACTCGACAAGAAAGAAGATTGAGCTGTAAATCAATATGCAACAAACTGTGGTTTGGGAAACCCGGAGGTTCCAAAGAGGTCATGTCGGATTGCTCAGCATCTCAAGATTCCACATTGCAGTGTGCAGACACGATTATCCATTCTGGCCAAAAAATAAATAATAATAATAATAATAATAATCCAGATGGGTCTTTCAATGTCACATGTATCACACTAGTTCTGTTCCCCATCCAACCTTGTGAAGCTCTCAACAGGAATAAACACAATAAAAAAAAAATTTTTTTAAAAGGGTTCTCTAAAAGCACCAAAATAAAAATAATTACTTCATAAAGGCAGGAATCCTAAATTGCCTGTGAATATAAATGACTGTGTCTGTATGTGTCAGACCTGTAATTTGTAGCCTGTGCACAGTGTATTCTACATTTTGCAATGCGTGTTGTGGTAGGTAGCAAACGGCACAGGATAAGTAAGTAAAGCTTTTAGCTTACACACCTCAAGAATCTGGTCATGTCTAGTGAGGTAGCACTCCTGCAAACATGCTGGCTAAATAGCTAGCCAATTCATGTTCCACTGACATATTTTACTTTTAGACAACTTTCAGTTTGGTACCAATAGTACCAGCCTTCTGAAGAAAAGAAAAGGGGGGGAAAAAAAACAAAAAAAACCCCACTTTAATTCCACATAATTATTAGTGCAGTCATACAATAATGTCTCACCGGGAAAGACAAATCCACTTTTAATTCACCAATTTCAAACCACACATATATTGAGAGGGAAGGAATAAGTGTTCAGCTACATTCATACAAAATCCTTTCTTCAGGATTATGTGGACTTGTGACCAGGTTATTTCAGTTTTAGAAAATAACCACTATTAAACAATCAGAAAATAAAGGTTTATTTCTGTGAGGATATACTCTCTCTCTCTCACAGACTCATTCGTTGCATACCGTCTCCCTTGCCCCTTTCTTTTGTGGCTAAATTCATACAAAAATCCTTTCTGTAGGATTTTGTGAAGGTTTGTTGAGTTTTATAGTGCAAGCACTGTGAAACAATCACAAAGCGACGGTTTACTTCTGTGATTTAGCGCATTTCTGTGCAGAAGAAGTCTGTCTCTCTCTCACTGTCAACCACACCTGTTCCTATTCCATCATAAACCTACCATCCACTGACCATCCAGCAGGTGGCAGACACGTCTATGAGATATTACATCAGCAAAATAAAGCTGCTTTTTCAATTGATCTGGTGCATCAAAGTTCACCAGATGTGAAAGAGTTTGTCATCACTACAAGTCCTCTTAATATGGTGAGTTACAAGAAAACAGCATTTATTGTTTTTGTGTTATTGTGTGTTCACAGCATTTTAGAGGTTTGTCTAAATAAAAACCTAGGACTTGGGCACAGCATTTTTTTTTTTTAAACAACTTCTGTACATTGGACTGTGGAAGAACTCTGGGGATCCTAAGTAAGGCAGATTATGTTGAACTATTTGAACCTCTGCTATGAATCATACACACCTCGTTGCCACTGAGCATGAATCTTGTTCCGGTACACAGAGTAGCAGCGGTCTAAGGCACTCAGGTAGCACTCAATGGATAGTTTGCCATCCACCACAGGGTACTCGGACATCATGTCTGGCTTGTAGAAGTCATAGGCATGCTGCATATGGGTTCCTCGCAGACCTGCATCAGAATCATATCATTTATCAGCACTAAAGCCATTTTCGAATAAGAAGAGACGTACGTTGTACGCTGCAAAAATGCTAAATCTTACCAAGTATATCTGTCTAATTTCTAGTTAAAGTAATTACACTTAATGTTAGACACAAATCACTTAACAAGTGAAATTTTAGTCAGATATAATTACTTGGTTTTAGATAATAGCTGTGGTTGCTTATTTGACTCACTAGACATGGCAACATTGGTGCGTTAGCCAACAAGCTAGCAACGTGATGCCCACTATGTGGGCAAATACAGGACGAAATATACAACAGTACAGGAAAGTAAGACCAGAATTTTAAAAAAAATAAAAAATAAAAATAAAAAGACAGCACGTGTGGCTGGGGATGGTACAAAACCTTCCCTGGGGACTGCAAATTACTGATGGCAAACTCAAAATTGTGTTCAGAACATTTCAAAACCATTGCAACACCAGTGTTGCAATGGAAGTCATATTTGAGGGTTTTTTCCCAGAAGAACCAAACTGTAATGGTAATTAAATAATTAAAACACTTTTTGAAGTAAACTGCATGCCTGCCAGTATATCTTTAACCCCAAACTTAGCTGCATTAAAAGTGGGTAAAAAAAAAACAAATTTTATTAGGGCTGGGCAATGTCTACTTAATTGGGTTTTCACCATGTCTGCCACAGCGCATCATGCAGCAAACTTTTTGCTGTGTTGGATTAATTCTTTCCGTGCTCAAAGTGGAAATTGGACGCCTCCTCCACTGGAGGGAACCGCTCTGAGCAGAGCAGCCAGCCGAGAGAGACGGTGCCTTGGCTGCTTGGCTCCCCGCCTAGACCCACCACACCTATGGTTCACGAACGGTCCGCACACCTCAACCTTTAAACATACAAGTACAATGCTCGCCCCCATCCTTAACTTTTGCCCTCTCTGAGTGCCGCTCCGCCTCCTTCAAATAAATATTCATCAGTGTTCAATTTGATCTCCTGGGAAATTTCACACGATACGCAATTACTTTGTCTTATGTCTGTCTGAAATGAAGGTGACATAGACCTTTCACACAACTTCCGTATTTTGTACCGGAAATACGCAATCGTTGTGGAAACCTACTTCCGCACGGTCAGGGCAACAGGTAAACAACAAAGATGGCGAAAGCAACGAGCAAGAGTTCTTGTAGCGTGAAGGGCTGTTCTTATAATGCCCAAAAGCAGCCTTATCTATCGTTCCTCTCCTTCCCTGTTAACGGTGAAGCTAGACGAAAATGGGTTCAGGCTATTCGGCGGGATGAAGGACCAACTTTCACAATTAAAAAGGGGAGTACTTTTGTCTGCAGCAGACACTTCACACCAGACGACTACGTCTTGGGGATCACTGTTCGCCGCTTGAAACCAGAGTCTGTCCCGAGCCTTTTTCCTTGGAACGATTACACCTCTAAAGAAAAAAGGGAGTCTGTGTATGAGCGGTGCCAAAAACGTCAGCCGTTAACGTCGGTAGGAGTCGAGATAAAAGAAATTGCAAAGAAAGCTTTGAAACTGG
>OMMV01176830.1:0-11645 GCA_900302635.1 Chatrabus melanurus | reverse complement strand
TAGAGGTGAGATGTTTTTCCCCCTTGGCTTTTACAGAAACACTTGTGTGGCGGCAATTCTGCTGTTGATATTAAAGGGGGCTTACGATTCTTCGTCGGCTTCTGATATTTCGGACGTTCAGGTATGTTATAATCCATTGACATTTCATCGCGGTAGTCTCGCGATATTGTTGTCGTGGACTTCGGCAAACTTCGGCCTCGTTAAATGCGGGTCTCATTTTAAGAATTGCGCGACTGTAAAAGTATGATTATCTATGTATATCGCACCGTTAGCGTATGCTCTGGACCTGAAATGGTAAAAAACTATTATTATAGGTCAGATGAAAGACTTTTAAAAAATTGGAATTAGTGCAGTTAGTACCTTTAATTTCCTGAAAAGAAATTACAGTCAAATACAAAAATCTGATCAAGTAATTACCTACACCAAGGATGTTACGTTTTATGTTATGTTTTTGTTGCAGTATGCAGTACGTCTGTTTGTTAAACACTACCACTACTGATGATAATAATAATAATAATAATAATAACTTTGTGTGGTCTACACAAGAAAACATGAAAACAGAATAGTTAAAAAGATAAAAACTGAAACATCCATAGGAACGGATACTGTATCATAAAAACCATGGTTTAGTTAAAATGATTTAAAACTGTGTGCTAATTGTAGAGAATAGAAAACAAATATGTTTTAAGGTTAGCCTTAAATGAAACAACAGAAGTGGACTTGCTAATGTCCACCGGCAGACTATTCCATAAAAGAGGAACATGATAAGCAAAAGCTTTACAGTCCACCAAGTGTTTGTCAGCAAAACATCTCCAAACAATACTGTATGATGAACAAATTCAATGACATTTGGTGGAGAGATCAAACTTAGCTCAAGGAAGACTTGATTCAATTTTGGTGTGGTTTCAGATCAAGGGGTGAATCGTGCTTTTGATCTTTGATTCTGAGTCCTTTGATCCTGTAATCAGGATTGCTGATTCGTTCAGGCATGCCATCAGCATCAAAGGTCAGTATCTGCCCCTTGATCCAGATTCATTTGATCCTGAATACAGGATCCTGATTTTTGCTTGCCAATGGCAAACAATTTTAAAAAAAAATGACATCATATTTGTAAATGCAAGTACTCACAAATCTTAAAGGTTGTTGGGGCAGTGAGTCTGCACGCAGTGTGTGGGGTAAACATGAAAACACGATCAATAGAGTTCTATTAAAAGAACAATAACAGCGCTAAGCTTATTATAGAACACATTCCACATGACTTTAAGTGTTTACACACACCCAAACAGTATTTCCTTTATGCTTTTTTTTAAGCTCCGTGTTCAGTGGGTTAAAAGTCAAACTCTCAGCTCATCATCCCAATAAAAACAAGGAAATCAATATGTCTGTCACAGCTTTTAACAGTCTGTCAGTCATTTTCTGAGGTCCATGAATACTGGACTAAAGAAAAACAAAACAAAACCAAAAAAAAAAACCCAACAAAAAACTGGATTTGTTCATACCTAACATCAGGAAACTCCCTCACCAGTACGCCGACCTCCATCTGGATGGAGGGAATGTCATCCAGATGGATGATCTCTGAGATGTGAGACAGAGCACTGTCCAACCAGCTGGAAGGAGATTCCTGACAGACACACACAAGGCAGATTACACAAAGCTTTCAAACCACTACAAACAAGCGACAGTGGCCTTGGTGGCCACCAGGACCCTGAGATTAGCAACAAGGCTTCACAAGCAATTAGATCACCCTGTTTGACTTTATTTTATGCTGTAGTAATTTTGCATTTTAAAAGGTGCCAACATGGTCCAAAATAAGAAGTTCACTGCTCCTCACCTGTATCTATCAGGACCCAAAATTTCAGAGCTGAATATGCAGTAGCTTTTACGGAGTTACTGAGTTACTGTTGGACATTCTGCAGACCCACTCACACATTGACTCACCGACTCCATGAATCCTATGTTTGTCCTGCTAACTGCAGGGAACAAGATATTTCATGGGTTTTCAACAGCTACAAACTAACATTGACATGTTCAAAACTGTCTTTAGCCTAACAAAATAACATCTAATCAGATTTTAAACATGGTTTAAAATGTCATGTCAAACAGGCATTATACCAGATTTTGGCTGGTTTTGAACTGGTTTGTTTAAAACCAATTATATTTAGAAAACATCTTTAAGTTTGACACAAATTGCAAAACTGTGGACTGTGAACAAACCTCAATGAGATCTGAGAAAGGGAATTGTTTAGTATATTCTGACATTTTATAAATGAAAAAAAATGAATCATGAAAAATAATCAACAGAACAAATAGTAATAAAATGATCATGAGTTGCACTCTGAGAATTCACTGCATTTTTTAAGTTCATCTCATGGACATATTGAAAAAGTTAATCCTGCTAAAATGTAAATGGATCTGATTACATCAACATTTTGTTATTCCATTTCAAAATGAGTTTCTTTGGGCATAGAAAGCGGTGGACAGATAATGAAATGCATAAATTAAACGAATGTTTTTTCTTTCTTTCAAGCAGAAATATAATATGAAAAACATTAGACATTGACAACTCTGGAGTCTCTTCTGTGACATTTTCAGTTTAAAAAAAAATCTATCTATCTATTTATTTATTTATTACTGGAGCCACTAGAGGGAGCCACAGTCTTTTCATCATATGTAATTAGTCGAAGCACTCAGTATGAAATTTCTGTCTGAGGAGAGAGAAAAAAAAGTCCTCGAGTTGGTGCATAAAATATAACAGCAATTATGACCTTTGACCTGAAACTAACCAAGTCCTTAAAGAGGGCTTTGATCTGTTTTCCTTCATCTCTAAGCCGGCCAGCCATCTTATTCCTCATCTTCATAGAGGTGCATATGATTCTGCCTCGCATGAGGGAGCGAAGATACTCCATCACCACGCGGCGGTGGATCTCGGCCACCAGGAGCTGTGAGACAGAAAGACACGACACTCACTGATTAGTGCTCTCATACCTATAGACCCTGTGCAGTCATGTGAGCTCCATTGCTTCCGCTGCCATGTTGGGTGGCAAAAGAGTCACTGGACCAACTCGCTCAGTGCACAATTAGGCCTCATGCTATCGGAAATCTCTAAATACTTTGGACACTGACACATTGCAGCTAAGGAAGGACATGTGGCAAAATGTTCATGATTTGGAACGCACGACCCATACAATCTTCACACTGCCTTTTCTCCCACAAACTACACAATGATCAAATAAAACTGGTTGTTTTGTCACCACATGTATTATGATAATTGATGACCAAATAACACAAATGAGCCGCTAAGAGGTAAAGTGGACTATCCCACAAAATCAAAATAGTTGAGATTATGGTATGCTTATATTCTCAGTATTATAAGATTTAAAATGATATATAATTTGTTATAGTTTCCACTGTCTCTGACATCTATAATTTGTCACTTTCTGTAAAAATTTCCTTTGTTTTACTTTTTTTCCCCTGAATTTAAATGCTAGTGTTAAAATGATCTACAAATGGGATAACCCACTTTACCTCTCAGCAGTGCAAATCAAAGTTTGTAATTGAGCTGAGATTGTCCTATAGAGCTCCTATCCAAACCTAGACGTGCATATCTATAAAAATAGAGATCCAGTCTGAAAGTCACCCGAGCTTAACAAAATCTGGTCTGAAATGCTAAATGTACACAATTTAAAATGCCATGGACTTGAACAGAACCAGAATGATGCACACTCAGTGCAGATACATAATGCTTCTTAACGAGCAACAGAGATTACTGTAAAAGAGCAACTAGAGGTCTGACACTCAGCCAAATCATAGCTCAAAACACTATACTAAGGTCTAGACCTTACCCACCTCATGAGCAAATGATCTGTCTGACATTACACTCATTTAAAGTCCTAATCATTTTATCAACTTCAGCAAATTTTGTAGGGAAAGAACAAATGATCACATGGAGTTAATTTGTCTAACACACGCAAACACCAACAGTCTAATTCTACAGACTTGCCTGAGGTGTAAAAACAAGAAATATGCCCCTTTCCCAGCTTTATCTAAATTACTGGATGATATTCAAGCAAAAAATCATTTGAGAGCAATTTACCAATAGAAGGGCCAATGGGCCTCAGGCCTATACAGGACTCATTTCTTCTACCTCTACCATTAGAAAAATGTTCATTACATATGCTACTTGTTTCTGTGTCTGATGGGAACCTGTAGAAGAAAATACCCTTCTTCTTTCCATAATTAGTACAGCCATATGCTGAACATGAAATCACCATGTATCCTTCGAGCCAGGAAGTTCAAAATGAGAGAATATTGAAGAACAGGATTAATGAATTGCATGTCGCACCAACAGGTGTGAACTGTGGTGGATAAACAGTAATCGCGTAATCTAATGACATCAGCTGCATGGGGTCTATAACTGCAAATGAACTATGTTGACAATTTTGGCAATGACTGTAGAACCCAGTTGAGTTAGAGGTCACTAAATAATGTTTATATTGAAGGTTTGTGTATGTTTATGTACCTGGTATGGAGGGCTGTCCATCCTGCGATATTTCTTGAAATATTCTTTAATCAGAGCTTCTATCTGCTCATACGGCTCAGCGTTGCTCAACCATTTCTTCTTCACCAGCTTGTCGAAGAACGGCTGAGAGAAAGAGAGAACATTAGTCCATCTAAGGATGGGAAGTATGCATTGATTTGTACATTTGAAAGCCATTCCAGACAAACTCAGAACATCCTCAAAGGTTGGGATTGATTACATTTCAACAGATTGGTTAGATGGCTTTAAATCTAAACACATTTCCTGGGAGTCCGTTGTGTTTGACGATGACGTCTCTGCGCCTCTCAGTTTCATTTGGTGTGGACTCGCAGGTGGCTGTGGAGTCTCTGTTTGAATTTGCATGGGCGTCTGCAGTGAGGACAGGGAAACTGTCCGGGCTTGTTGGGTAGTGGTGCGGCTGCCTTTCTCTTCTCGCGATGGTGCTATGGTGGCTCTCCTCAAAGCTGACACGTGCGTGCTTAGTTACTGCATGCAAGCTGGACCGGTCCTATGCACGCTCTTCTAATTGCTTTGGGGATGCACCAGCATGTGCAATGTTGGCTTTCACAGTTTATGCCCAGTTGGCCTACTCCCATTTCGCCTACTCAGAAATTCCAATTTCGTAGCAGCATATATTCCCAGGTGGCCTACTCCCAATTGGTCTATTCCCATTTTGTCTACTCCTAAGTTATAGACCAAAATTATGTCTAACCCTAACCCTAACCCTAACCCTCACTATCAGTGATATATAGTGTTTGTGATTATTTTTTCTTGGGCATAATATATGTAGTAGACGAAATGGGAATACTATTCAGTATATGAAAGTAGACGAAATGGGAGTAGGCCAAATGGGAAGTAGGCAAAATGGGAGGAGACCAAATGGGAGTAGGCCAAGTGGGATGTTACCAGCTTTCACACCATCTGTGAAGCATTCTTGGGGCCATTTTTGGTTTCTTTTGTCAAGGCAGAGTTCACCATAGAGGTACTGTTTGGGGATTCTCGAGTCATCCATTCAGATTATGTGCCCTGTCCATCAAAGTTGGGTTTTTAAGATAATGGCTTTGATGCTTGTGGTCTTTGCTTTGTCCAGGATCGCTCCGTTCTCTCATGTCCATCCCTTCTTTTTGTACCGTTGTAAAACTATTCTTGATGACCACATAATTTATTATTATAGACCAGCGTTTCTTGTTTAAGTGATTGTTGGGTTAGGTCAAGTCAGGGAGCATGTGCTGCTGCCACGAGTCGCCGCATCCACTCTCCATGGAACCATCTTGGATCCTAGATAGCAACCACCCAGACAAACAACTGGTCCACCCCCACCACTCAAAAATCTATCTGTTGCAGCCAGGTGAAAGGTGGGCATCTCCTTTTTTAAAAGTATCAAATTAGATTTAATTGAATGACGAAAGCAGGTAGCTCAGTGGATAAGGAGCTGGCCTGCCAATATATAGACCTGGGTTCAAATCCCGCTCATGCTAGCTGTCTTTGTCCTTGGACAAGAGACTTAATCTGCATTGTCCCAGTCCACACAGCTGTAAATGGGTACCGGCCTTGGCTGGGTAAGTAACTGGCGTCCCATCCGCTTCATGCTTATGAATATGTAAGAATGAAGAGCAAAATGAGATGTTCTTCAAAATGTCAAGCTGTGTCTAAAAGAATAAATATTGTGCCAAATTGATGTGGGATTGATTTATTAAATCAATTTTGGTCATTGGACACATGCTTAGCCACAGGGATTGGTAAATTAAAACATCTGCTTCCGCATAAATAAATAAATAAATAAATTTTTAAAAAATTGAGTTTTTTGACCCTCATGTTAAAAAGGATCTACACCAAAGGGATCCAAGTACTGTAGCATTGTTGTTTAAGTCAAAGGGGACTACGTTGAAGAATAACAATACATGGTTTCGTCCCATGGCCTATGAACCTTTCTGCCAACACCTTTCAAAATTAAACTGAACTTTTAAAAATGCCATCAACCCTTTTCTACCTCAGAATCAGTGTGCTTTAGGAAAGAAGTGATTGATATTTCAACAACCACTTCCAGAGTAAATAAAGGTTAACTATTATATAAGCTTTATGTACGCAGAGACAACATTGGCACAGCCTACACAAAAGAACAAAGAGGAAGGAACCTGATACAATGACAAACAAACTCAAGAGTTAACGGTACTAGGTCAGAATCACACTAATGACAATATTGTCCACATGTTTGTGTGCACGTACCCTGATGTGCTGGAACAGGTGCTCAGATAAAACTCGGACTCCCTGGTTCACGACGTGATCCAGAGCTCTGTTGGCTCGGTGCATAGAGTCCTCGCTGACAGATGGATCACACTGAACACAGCGCTGGACAAAGCCCCTGAATACACAAAAATAACCATATGTGGGGTTAGACTTGCTGCCTTTAGAAACTCCTACAGGCAAACCTTTTAAACAAACTACCCTCAGAACTTGTGAAAATGATGTGGTCACAGTTCTTAAGTGCTTCAAAGAAAAATTTGTTTGCGGACTTAAATGAAATTTGCCCAAAGTTCATCCATGAGCCAAGCAACATATGTTTAGTTTTTATGATTCCTGCATCATTCCACCCTGCACCATCTGTCTGTTTGTCCCACATGTGCAAGCATCTTTGGATAACGTAGGTTACTACATATTTTTAGGTCAATGGTGATAGGAAGAATTGTACCAATTGCTATTCTTTAAAAAAAAAAAACGACCTCCCCTTTTCCTATCAGACATCGTTAAGGCATCTTTAGATAAATTATGATGCTGTTGAAGATCAAACATGAGTGAAGGAGTGACACGTTAGTTTACATTTTTATCAGGATCATCCCTTTATTCTGCTGTTACTGCCTTTTATAGCTTTTTGCTCAGGCAAACATCACACAGAATTATTTTGAATAACGTCTTTGAAAAAAATTTACAGCAAAAAAAACTGCTAATGTTTAAGCATCCTTGGATAAATGATGATGCTATAAAAGTTCAGTGTCTTATTCCTGGGCTTGAGCTCATGTAACATACAGTTAGCTCCACGAACACTGAAAGCATATGAAATCTAGGCTCAAGTTTCCTTCTAGTATTCCCAAACCTGTAGTCAATATAGTTTTTTTTTTTTTTTTTTTTTGGTTAAGAACTTACTATTATTTTTAAAATTATTTTAGGGAGCAACCCCCCCCCAAAAAAAACCCACAACAGCAAAAGACAAACAGTGACAATAACAATAACTGGAGGATGTCATCAGGGCGATAACTTTGCAGTATGCAGAGTTTGCCATGATTACATGTGCGTTCCTGTATATATGTGTGTCAGAGCTATAAATGTATGTGCAAAGTATGATAATCACTATAAGGCACACAGAGAATGCATACCTCCGCCAAGGCCCCACTGCCAAAATACCCACTTTCACTTGCATTTAGTATCAAGTCTTGTTTCCTTAGAATTTATCTATATGCTCAAGCTCAAGATCCATTCATAACTTTTTGAGTTCAATGTTGTTATATCTCTAACATTCTTCTGGATCACGGATCCAGAATATGTTCCGGAGCGACTCAAAAATTACATAAATTTTTTCCTCAGACATTATTCATCTGCTCACAAAATTTTAGCAAAGTTCATTATTCATAAATGTTTGAATTAAATGTTCCTGAATGCTTCTTCTGGATCCTGGATCTAAAATATGCTCCGGATCAAATTCAAAATAAAATCCCCCATTTTCTAGGACATTATCCATCTGCTCACCAAGCAGGAACTGTCACACTTCGTATATGTATGTACCTGAATGGAGGGCAGCAGTTGACTAGAGCGATGGTTTTAGAGATGTAGCCATCCTCATTGTCTCCATACATGCCGCATTGCATTGCTTCATGGAACATCTCAACTTTACGCTGAAAACTGCAAACACAGAATGACAAACACAAGAAATATAAAAATCACGATGTTATGTGCACTATGTCATTGTAACTCATTTTTCATCTGCAGCTTGAGATCATTTATTTATGTCTTTCAGTGTTTCCTTGAGGGTTGTTTCGGGTCTCAATATTCAATTAGTACAAGGCAAAAACATCTTTTGCAACAGAAAAATGTACCATTAATACAAATTTAAAACCTGACAAGGTTTCTGACATTTTATTGAAATTTTGTCAATTTTTTTGCCGTACCCTGACTGGTCACACATCATCATAGTCACTTTGTCCAATATGTGTGACACGTTAGTGGTTGCCCCTGAAAAATGGTTAGGCTGTTCAAAGGTTGTTGCCAGAGAAACATGTTTCAATCTAAATAGTGGTAGAAAACACTCCTTCACCACAGAGAAGACAGAATGGAGAGTCTTCTCTGAAAAAGATCTTCAATTGAACTGAGGTGAGTGAGCACACTCAGAAAGAAGAGAATAAATATTCCACCATAGAAAGTATGTGTACCTGTAGAGGAAGTCAGCCAGACCATTAAGACTGCACTGAGCCACTCTGGAACCCAAACTCCTGTTGATGGAGGCCGAGCGCTCGAGATCAACCTGCAGCCTCTGGGATGAGAAACAACGAGAACAAGTCGAAAGATAATTACATGAAGCAATATGTTAACTTCACATCAACTACACCTTTGCAGATGATGTATGGACTTTTAATTTTGAGTTCCACGCGAGTTGCGCTTTACTTTAACAACAGATTATAAGGTTTCTGTCCATTCTGTGAAGCACCATAATCAGTTTTTAGACTGATTTTCTTTTACCGTAATATCAACTTGCAGAGGTTGAAACTTCCTCCAGATAGACAATCTACCTCAATCAACGGTTGCATTATCTTCACATATAACATTAAACATAAATAAGCAGGGACTGATGTTGAAAGGTCTCCCTGTTAGTGCCTTCAAGGACAGGCCAACATCTGTCCATTTAATTGAATGTTAGTTAGTTAAGGGTAAGTTAAACAACTAATATTTAATTATGTTTTAACTCAGGCTGCACCAACCTTTCTTGTTCCCCATAAAGAAAGGATTTTGTAGCCTGAGTAAAGTTTCAGTGTGCCGAAACATAATGTATCAGCTGATACCAGATAAAGAACTGATATCACTGCTTTTTAGAAAACAATTTCAAATTTGTACACTAAACTCTTTAGAATTGATTAGGCTCATTCTTCTGTGTGTAAGGTAGCATAGTGCTATAAATGCGTGTCATTTCTTCAATCCACTTTTTACTTTTGCACTGCTGCATGTCGAGACGGCAAATGGAGAAAAGAAGAGAATTTTAGGTAAGCAAAAATACATAGATTTTTTTTTTTTTGCTGTGCTGATGTGCAGTCCTCTCAATTTGCAACAGTGCATTACCTCACTTGCACACGGTCAGGTCTGGGAGCATGGGTTGGTGTCCCACGTCAACATATCCACCACACTATGGAATTATCCTGGTTCCTAGTTGGCAACCACCCAGGCAGACAACCAGTCCATACCCACCACCGGAAAGTAGCCATCTATCTGCCACAGCCAGCTGAAATGCCAGCTGAGAGTCCCCTTGGCTTTTTCCAGTTGCTGGGATCCATAACACTGAGGCACCAGTATGTTGGATCACACTCAGGGAAGCACACCACATGGCCAAAATGTCGTAGCTGACATACCCTCACAAATGGTATACCTCATTTGAGTCTCCCCAAGTAACTGTTTTTCAAACACAAAGCCATTCCAATGGTACCCAAGGATCCTCTGGAAAGACACATTGCCAAAGACATTTAGTTGCCGCCTTAGGTCACTGGTTAATATCCAGATCACACAACCATATAGTAAGACATGAAACACCAGGACCCTAAAGACTTAGGCCTTCGTTCTCTTGCAAAGGTATCACCATCGCCAAACACCTCTGTCCAGGGACCTCATGACTCCATAAGCTCTTCCCAGATGTCCCTCAATCTCAAAGGACCGAGGACCCAGAGACTTGAACGTCACTGCTGCTGCACATGGAAAGAAGCTTATTGGTTGAATTTACTGCTGTGGTCAGGTGATGCCGGTGAAATAGTAAGGAGGAGCTCAATGTTTCCGGATAATATCAAGAAATGTAGATACATTTCAACACATGGGAAGGCCAGGTACCAACTTTCTTTAAGAATATATTATCCTCTCATGCTATGCTAACCTAACAGGGTGAAAACCATTTCCACGCCAGGGTTCTTCTACCGCGTTTTCTGGTGCTGGCATGTAGTACTATCCACAGCGGGGCGATACAACTGGAAAGACAACCAGCCACTCAACCATCTCCGAAAGGTTGGTCAAGATGACACCAATGTGCAGCAGTGTGAAAGGAAAAACTGGCAATTAGCTATCATTCTTTTTCAGTTCAGGGCTGAAAATGGCAACCTAGTCTCAGAATTTCCACCTTTGCTGCTTATAAAACATGTTTTCGTTTCACATTATCATTTTGACATCCCAGTTGTCTGTTCAAAAAAAAACAAAAAAAACCCCACAATTTTTTTTTTTTTTTTTTTTACACTTTCTCAGTCCGCTAAAAAGCAGTGGTTTGCACCAGTGTACATGAATGAGAATGTTGTGTTTGTGTTTAAGCATGTATGGACACATAAGGGGCACCTTTCGATATGGACTATGAAGACATTTTGCTCTTCGAGTTCACACTTGTAATTTTAGGGTTAGGCAAGTCATCAGTAAAGCCTCAGTCACAACCGGCCGTCTGCGTCCAAAACGTGTGCAGAAACGCTCGTCCCGCACAAGGCCGACCTGCGAAATAACGGGGCCGCAGACAGCATGTAAGCACGCACGGTGGCTTTTGGACATGTCCAAAAGATTCTACGAACAGCCAGCAAACAGCCTCACCGCAACACAAACGCGCAGCCCGCTCAAGAGGTCCGCGAGCGAGACACGCAATAAATAAAAGGCAGCCGTGGGAAAAACCCAGTACACTGAGGAATCTGATCACAATGGCGCCAAATGCCATAACCATAAATGTACACACACCAAATATAAGCCACCGCGTATGATATGAGAAACAGACGTCCAACACAACATCACATCAATTCAGTGTTCCAGGAACACAAACGCTGTTAACATTAATAATATAATTCTCCTGCACACCCAGCGCTCCCGGCGCACAGAGCTCCTGTGCCCCCCC
>OMMV01176826.1:0-12410 GCA_900302635.1 Chatrabus melanurus | reverse complement strand
TCGTTCAAAGGTAATTGGAGGTAAATGGAACGCAGCATAATGCTGTCGCTAAGCGTGCTAAACATTTTCTTTGATACAGCCCACCACTACTCAAACCCGTCACGTCAACATAACTTTGTCCAGTATAAAAACTGTAACTTTGTAACCCCAGTAGTATGGTTACTGTGGTTTGATAATCGGGTTGCAGTTAGCGTCAACCATGGTTAGCTCTAAAAGTTAGCAATTGACAGTTAGCCACCCACTGTAAGCATTATCACATTTTTGTAGCGCTAACCACGCAAAGCATTTTCTTTCATACGACCCATCAGTCATAAAATGCACCATGTCAACGTAACAATGTTCAGTAGAATCTGCCTATTCCTGAAAAACCATCTCTGTAAATGAAATAACCGGGGAAAATAGTAATATATTGATTAACAACATTTCAATCTTGTTTTTGTTTGTAAGTTCAGTAGTCTAAGTGGTCTTGATGTTTAAACTGTAAAAAAAAAAGTTGAACAAATATCCAGATTCTAAATAAAATTGTACATGTATCATATTTATATAGTGATTTATTGTATTCCAATCACTTAACATTTTAAACAAATGAATACATTTCAGGTCCAACAAAGTAGAGAAAGATTGTACATAAGAGTAGATATGCATTGTATTTTGAAAGATAAATAATTCATAAATCTACATACCACTGAGTGAAACACTGAAAATTTACCAAGTCTGTTCTTTCTTATGAAAAGTAGAAGCACGAAATAAAGATGCATCAACTTCACTTGTGTTTGTGTGTTTCTGCTGCAGCATCATTCACTGAGTATGAAGTAATAAACCACTAAAGGTTTAAAGTTGGCCGGTACTTGGCAGTGACAATGGTGCCGTTACACAAGTTCCCTGTTCTGTTCAAAGAGGAAACAGCAAGTGGAAGTTAATTTATAAGAAAGATTATATCAGATTTATTGCATATCTGATTCAAATCTGATCTCACTGAATGAGATCCACATTATATATTGCAAGTGGTCAAATCCAATCTGCGTGTGTCTATATTGACAGTCTTATCCATATTGATTTCTATGGTAACAGGCTACGCCCAGGAAAAAATAAATAAATACAATGGATGACAGCGAACTGTGCCTGTTTCTGTCCCAAATGGTAATGTGGAGCCGCGGCACAGACTTAATTCTAATGGCAAAGAAGCGACAGAAATGGAGGAGACTGCCGGGTTGTGCTGCCTTTCGTGCAGTGAAGCTGGGGCGTGCGTCCTCTGTGTCACTCACAGTGCAAGTGACGCGAATGACACAGACAGAAACGGAGACACAGTGTCCTCCAGTGACACAGCGCGAGTGACAGTAGAGACTGCAGAGTAGTGTGTCCTCTGCGTCACTCGCAGAGGACACTGAAATCTTATTTGAGCGACCGAGACGTTCAGATTGAAACGGATCTGATCAGAATCTGATCAGAATCGCATTCGAAACCACCTCCATATGTGGTTTGAATCAGCTTTGGAAAAATCGGATCTTGTTGTTTTTCACTGTCCACACTGGCAAAAAAAAAAAAAAAAAAATCACGCTAGATACAATCTGGATATGCTAAAAATCTGATTTTGAGTGGTAATGTGAACAAGGCTTAAACGTCACTATGTGCACTTAACTCCAAACCTCTTTTCTGTGGGCTACCATAGCAATTCCATCTGACTTTCAAAGGATTCTGAGGCAAAAAAAGTTCCTTTCCGTCTGTCAAAACAACTGGAGAAAAAAAGAAATCAGGATTTCACACTCAAAAATGATTCTGAATCTATTCCTGTACTTGCGCACTCTTTAGCGTTTTAGTTTGCATTGCTGTCATTCATTAATTTTGACAATTATCTACCGTGAAGCATTACACTGTAGACTACTTTAGGGATGAGTTACTGCTGTATGAATCATCTCAGCAGGTGATTTCATTCTTTAAGTTCTTCCATCAACTCCAGCTGAGCTCAGCACTGAAATAACCGCTTGCAGTGAAAACCCGCAGACCGTTGGCTCTTCATCGCAAATCCGTGTTATACACACCCGAGTCATAAGAAACACCCGTCAGTCACATGTTCCAATATTTTTGTTTACCCGAAAATAGGTTGGTTGATACAAAAGATGCTGTTATTTAACATATAGAGATGTAAATACCAGAAAATAAAACCTGATATTTTAAATCGTTTTGCAGTGCACATAACAAAGACTTCACAGTGAATATTATCCATGTGCCATCTGTGGTCATATTTTGTAATAACGTACTTATAAAACATGGAGGGACAAAAAAGGAAAGACAGATTTGTGCCATCATTTAATGAGTGTTAAGGTAAAATAACACAAGTGCAGAAGAACGTTAAAGTGAACGAGTCGGACAAATATGCGATTTCCAGAAGAAACTGATCAAAGCCAAAACGAGCTCTGCCACATACAGCACTGTGCAAAATCCTAAGGTATATTTAATATGCCTAAAGTTTTTAACACGAAATAAATCTATTTACAAATAATTATAAGTAAAATGTGGGATCACTTTTCACCTTTAAAAATACAGAATTATGTTTAGGTTATCTCCCACAATTCTTCAAAAATAAACTGGTTACATTTTAATAGTTTTTATTTATTGTAATGTTATTGAGTGTTCATCCACACCTGTCTGTGCATTGTCATGTACCGGGCAATACACCTACAAAGAATTTTCTTGTTTTGCAATTTGAAAATGATATTTGTAACTTCACTGGTACTTAGGTTCTTTAATGATATAGAGAAAAAAATCTTACATTTGATTCTAGCAGGAATAGGAATGCTTGGACATTTCAAATTTGTTTATATGTTGACTCACTAATTAAGAAAACATAAATGAATGCGGCCGTTTAGATTACAACTAATGTGCCTAAGACTTTTGCACAGTACTGTATATCTGCAGACCTCACAAAATGACCATATTTCACCAAAACACCTCGGACTATTAAAATGATTATTCCACTTTCTTTTTTCAGTGATTTCCACAGGATTAAAATTTTACCATTATACAACAATTTCAACAGCATGTCACTTTCAAATGCTGACAAAATACCAGAAAAAGATAAAACTCAATATATCCCTTAACGCACTGTGTCTGTGGTATAAAAATATTGTTCTATACAATGTGGTGTCATTAAAATGACTTAACTGTAACTAATTGTGTTACTGCTGAATAAATTTGAATTGTTACGATCTAATCCCAAATGGTCATATTATATACATTAACATTGCTCACACAAACCTTTTATGCATAAGTTATGGCAGTCACACATCTAGAATTGGGGAAAAAAGACAAAATAATTCTAAATCAACATTATAAAATGGCAAGTTTTAAGTATTCAGGAAAAGCAATGCAAATTACGCTTACAGCAAAGGGAATGATAAAGACAAATACAGTTTACGTTAGCCGTGAAAACTGGAAATGCTGGCTTTAATGTGACAGACAAGCCATTTGTTTTGTTCCTGGCACATTTGATCATCAAAATATACAGCAGTGTGAGCAAATGTCAGATGAGGCCATCTCCAGCAAAGATCTTCAGAATCACAATGATCTTTATTGTCATGATGCTCAAGCACAGTTACAGACCTAAGTTTACATACACCGTGGCTTAAAAACGTTCAAACTCAGTTTTCATGACTGCAGATATTCTATTTTTATCAAACACCACATCTATTAAATCAGTCAGAATATCTACTTTATTTTCAGATAAAGATCTTCAGTGGGTCACCAGTTTACACAGAATCAGATGAATGCCTCTTTAAACAGTGTAGAAGGTTCTAGAAAAATTTGATGAAATTGATGAAATTACTTGGAAAACCTTCTGAATGACTAACTGGCATAATTAAGGGATTATTGGGGAATGTTTGACCATATTTAAAAGCAACGAGGGGGGGGGGATCTAAAAACTTACGTCAAGGCTTCTGGAGCAGCATTTTACATCTCCACAAGTCAGGTTCTTCCCCAGGAACCATTTCTAAAAGATTCATGGAATCACCAGCAACTACACAGTCTGTACAAAGATATAAGAAGCTTAGGACCATACAGAGTGAAGGAGGCCCAAATTAACACAGAGGAATTAACTATCTTTTGTTCTGAAGGTCCACCATAACCTTTGGACCACTTCTTCCACATCGTCTCATCACTGCAGAGCAGGTGGCTGGGAAAGTAACATGCGATGGTCTGGCGTCCCGTCCAGGGGGAGTCGCAGACTCATCCACTTCACGTGTTACAGTATCTAGTAGGGGTCGGCGGTACACCGGTGTGATAGTGCACCACGATATGGATTGCGCAATACTGTCAATACAGAACACACGTTGGGCGATTTTTTTTCTTCATTTTTTTGTTTAATACACCAAGGAAAAATAGACGAAATAATGAAAAATAATTGAGATCAATAAACATTTGGGCGCAACTCTGATCAGTACTGCAGCGCTGAGGCTGTGATTGGACCACAGCTGGAGGTGGTCCATAGTAATCATGGAAATCATTAGACTGAACCAGCTGACTTTTTGCAGTGCCCACTCCTTTAAGTCTTAACAATCGTTAATTAACACAGCCACAGACCTTTTAAACAAATAAAAGTGTAAAAATCTTTGATTCACTAAGTGAGGGAGCATTCTCTTAATGGTGGAAGATGTCACATTTCTGGACATATAATAAACTGTACAATTGCTCATAGTTCCAAGAATCTTTTCGAGATGGGTCCTAAGGAGGAATCTGGCTTGTGGAGATTCACAATTTTGCTCCGGATGCCTTGGCTTAATTCTTTTGATTTCTTTTTCCTGCTCTTAAAAGCAATAAGGCACTGCTTTTAAAAGTAATTCCAACAATTTCTGGACTCTTCCATGCTGTTTAAAACACAGTTATCTTAGTGTATGTAAATCCTTGACCCACTGAAAATCTGAATAAAAACTAAAATAAATCTAACTTATCATTTTAAATAACTTTACATGGAAACAAAGCAGACATTCTAACTGACTTAACACATATCTTGTTTAATAAAATGGAATGTGGAGTAGAGCAAAACTGAATTTGAAAATGTTTAGCCAAAGTCGATGTAAACTTATCTCCGCAACTGTACAATGAAATTTTAAATGGCAATTCTCCTATATAGTAAAAATGAACACCAGCTTTTCCTAAAAATCAGTTTGTCCCAATATTCCCTGCAATGACTACTTGAAAATCTTTTACAACAAAAGTGATCAAGACAAGAAGTCGCCAGACTGTAGAGTTGAGGTGCTGTATGCAGCCTGATCACCGGCTCAGTCCTTAGCAACGTCTACTTTCCAACGTGCCCTCTACAGACAAGACATACCGGCTGAGAAGTCCAGATTCTCGTCCTGACATCTGCAGGAAAAATTAAAGTGATTATTTATAGTTATGGCCGTGATAAACAAATGGACGTGAAGTATGAATTATACAGTAAGCCATTTATAAGTAACAATGCTAATAGTCCACGAGCCTCAAATGGCAAGAAATTTCACTCACGAAATTACCATACAGAGAAGAGAGGCTAAAATAGGCCTGCACAAATGGGAAGCTTATCCTCTGCAGTGAGGCAGCAGGCTAACATGGTAAACTCATAGCTTCAATAAAATATTGGCCACATCTCACTAGTCAACGCAGAAATTACAGATGCCAAAGAATCGGGCCAAGTTGGACTTCTGAGTGGGATTAAGAATCCTGAGATGGATGCTGACATTAGTTTAAACACGGTCATTTGCAGATTCAACAACGACACAACTCTTCACAAATACAAATATAAGGAGCAGGGTGCTTATATCAAGATGTCATGTGACTTCAAATGAAAAAAAACTTGTGTTTGCAAAGATAATTGTGTGCGGTATCTGTGCCTATTGACTAAAAGACAGTAAGTCCCACCCACTTCTCTAGAGCGAGGAACTTCTTTATGCCAACACTGTTGACTAATGGGGATATAAGGGGTTTTTTTTCCCCCTGAAATTTTTACCTCTATCATCCAATCTTGGGACATGCAGCCAGACTTCCTATTGATTTTTGGCCTAAAAGTGAAAGTGTATTGTCAAGAAATGGAAAACAAGATCTCTAATATTCTTTATGGCTATTGTCACATTCACACTGTGAAACATCTAAGAGCAAGAAAGCCTACTGCTTACAGAGGAAATCATATTTTGGTGTGTGTTGTTTTTAGGTTTGGACCTTGAGAGAAACAATGAACATTATATATTAAATGTTTCAAACACTGTAATTAAAAAAAATGATGTGGCTCATGTCATCTGGCTACTGTTGTTTGTAGTTTTTTTTTATTTAATCGTCTTACTTGGGCTACTCTTAACATAAGCCAAGTATCTCCTAATATTCCACAGTATGACTAATTTATACAGATGGCAAACAGTAGACAGATAATGTTGAGAGCTAGAAGTCACATTTACATGTCTTAACCTGCAAAGGTCTATCTTAACTTGGACCATGACAGTGTTATGATGTCCCAGTTCACAAAAAAGTGGAACACAACATTTGCTTTGGTGCTCAGAGACAATGTGCTGACCTGCAGCTTCAGTACAGCCCAATCTCCACCAGGTTCTTCTTGATGATGACGTCAGTCACAGCATCAAAGACAAACTGCACATTCTTGGTGTCTGTGGCGCAGGTGAAGTGAGAGTAGATCTCCTTGGTGTCTTTTCGTTTATTTAAGTCATCAAACTGGCACTGGATATATGCTGCTGCGTCATTATAAGAGTTGTTACCTACAGTAAAAAGAATCAAGTTATTTTAAAGGAAAAAAAGAAATTATCCCTCGAAATTAGAACAAGTATCAGAAAAAAGTAACAATTTTTAAACATTGAACGTATTTAATGCAACCCAAACATACCTTCAAAATCTAACATTTTTTATTTGGGGGGGGGGGATTACATGGTACTTTAAGCATTTTCTTATTTAAAAACAGAAAAAAAGGCAGTTAAAACAGCTTTATAAAACAAACTTACGGTAATAGCTGTAACTGTAAAAATCCACCAGGAACATTAGAAAAACATGGGTTAATAAAACTGACAACATAATGAGCCACAGTAAAATACTCGGATTTGAAAATGATATCATCCATGAGTGACCTGGGACTAAAAGCTATGAACAAGGGGGGAAAAAAATTGTTTTTGTTTGCTATATCATATATAAAGTCTAAGTGCTACAATTATAGTCAGTGTTCAAAAAGTATACATATGAAAAAACAGCTCAACTATTTAAAAAAAAAAAACTTTTTTAAAAGTATGTACAGAACTTTTGAAATGTACAAACATTCCTATTCCAACTATAACCAAAAATGACATTTTTTGTTTTCAAATTTAGTAAAGAAACTAATTTGGCAGACCTCATTTTCAATAATGATTAAATTTTTTTGTAGATGTACTCCAAAATGTTTAGGGTTACAAGTTGCTGGACGAGCTGCGTGAAATCCAGCAACTTGGTTACCTTTGTCTGTGAGCAAAGACTTACTGACCTTGACTATGTGAACGATGCTGTGATCTTTGTGGTATAAATGGATGCCCTGATTGCAGCACTTGAGAAGGTGAATAAGGAGTTTGAGTGTCTTGTTTGCGATTGTTCTGTATCAAGATCCAGGCTTTTAATGACTTCCTGGACTCGGCCATCAGAAGTGTATTTGTATGTGGTAAAAGTGTCAAACTTGTTGAGACATGAGTGATGTCATGGACCATAACTGATCCATGATCTGTACGGATTCCCCCCCACACACACAATTTGCACGCAAATGAATCGCAACTTAATTGTAAAGTTTAAATAATAGTGTGAAATACAGATTTGCTGTCATGGTGAATTGTTTTTAAAGTAATAACTGTGTAAATCTCGATACAGAGTTGCAGTGAAATCAAAGAATGAGCGGGGAAACGCAGCTGCGCATTCTTGTGAATGGTGACTGTTAAAAGCAGACAGTCTCTGCCGCCTGTAGACTGTATATATACACGCTGCCGGCTTGTGCTTCGCTCGAGGCAGCCTGAGGCTCGACCCACGTCGGGGTCCAACCACCGAAAGAATCACTCCTAAATATATGGACCTGAGGATGAAGTGTTTGTGCGACGTTTTTCGTTTTCTCCATGTTGTCCTGAGCTCACTGAGCCGAGCGTGGGTGGAGCTCCAGGAAGAAAAAAAACAAACAAACAAAACACAAAAAACAAAAAAACTTTTCCGAATGGTGTGCCTGTTCAGAAAGACCTGAAAGAGCTACATAAATAAAGTTGTTATTATTATTATTACCCTCTCACCAGACAATGTAGACATCCTCATCTTTTTGAAAAAGAATTTCAAGTTATAAACTCAGGTCTCTTCTGTAGCATTTCTTTTTTTATTACTTTATGACATTTAAGGCTATTTTTATTCACTAGCACTGTTCATATTACAATTTAACGTAACAATTAAGTATTTTATTTTAAAATATTTTAACATTAAACACCTTGCTTTCATTTAGGACCATGGGCAAAAGTTCCTTGTTTAATTGTTCTATAAGTTCTTCTTAAAATGGAATGCAAAGTGATAGTCTTTTTTGTTGTTGTTGTTTTGCTCATACGAAAAATGATCTGATCAGTGACTAAAAACCGTGATCATATTTGAACCATGGGTTTTGTGGTCCGTTACAGCCTTAAGAGACATTCACTTATCACAGCAATGATGTTCATGTCTCTGGGAGCTTTTTCTATGAGGTTTAGACACCTGGGAAAAGCTTAAGCCGGTATCTCACTGGGCTTGCGACCAATTGGCGAGTGAGATGAATGGCCATTCGTCTGATTCGGCTCTTGGTCTCAATGTAGTCTGAAATTATTCTCCAAGCGGTCGGAATCAGTATCCCCATTCGCTAATTAGTTGCTCGCCTTGATTTCATTCACCTGTGGATTTTGAAAATGTTTAAAACCCTGGTGGCAAATGAACGACTGCTTATTTCTGCTAACTTGTCGCTAACTATTCGCTAACTAGTCTTTTTACTCGCCAAGGAGCCATCAATAGACCGCTACGAAGTCTCCCCCGGTCTGTTTCAGTCTCTCGGTTCACTTCATTTGCTAAAAGGTCGGATCATGGTCGAAATGTGGTCGCTGGTTGTTAGCGACTAATTAACAAATTGAGGACGACAGACATATCCATGGTTAGCGAATATTCATCAAATATTCTTCTTCAAAATGCCCAGCGGTCATCTAATTTGTTAAACAGTCATCAAAAAGTGGCAAATACGTCGCCCCAAATTGGCCAAATTCATCTAGCAGTCATCTAAAAGTACAGTCGTCACAATCGCCAAACAGTCGTCTCTCAATGAGATACCAGCCTTTGAGAGTCATGAGGTTGCTGGACAGAGGTTTCTGATGATGCTGATATCTTCGTAGGTGAAAGCACCTCCAAGTCATCAGGGCCCTGGTGCTTCCTGTGTTATTGTATGGTGACCTAAAGTTACATCTAGATGTCTTTGGCACGGAGAATCCTTGCGCACCGCTGAAATGATTTTGTGTGAAATGAAGAGTTACTGAGACAAAATCAAATGAGGTGTATGACTTGCATTGTCAGGGACCGTCAACTACAACACTACGGTGATGCGGTGCGTTTTCCTGGGCGTGGTTCAGCACGCAGGTGCCTCAGGGCTGAGGACCCCATAAACAGGAAAAGACCAGATAAATCAGGTGGACAAATATTTCGTCTGGTCAAAACAATCGCATAACCAAAACATTGAAGCTGACATTTCAAATGAAAACTCCAGTGATCTGCTAATGCACAGGTTCACTGTAGAGTTTGTATTACCAGAGTATTCGGGGTAGCAGATGGTGAGCGGACTCCTGCTGATCTTCTCTTCAAACAAGTCCTTCTTGTTGAGGAAGAGGATAATGGAGGTGAGCGTGAACCACTTGTTGTTGCAGATGGAATCGAAAAGCTTCATGCTCTCATGCATGCGGTTCTGAGGACAAAGAAGACGTCAAGTTGCTGCACATCATGCCACGCAACATGGAAATGAGCAGCACAGTATCAGTCTCTTACCATCTCCTCATCCTCAGCCAAGACGAGGTCGTAGTCACTGAGCGCGACGCAGAAAATGATCGCTGTGACGCCCTCAAAACAATGGATCCATTTCTTTCTCTCTGAACGCTGGCCTCCAACATCAAACATCCTGAAAACACACAACATGGTCGTTTTAATGTTTAAAGGGGATAAAACATTGCCATGAGAGTTACAGGCACCATCTTGTCACCCAACCTCTGTATGTCTGTCCATTCATCTATAGAGGCCTAAATGTACACAGAGGAACATAACTTACTACTTAGTGGTTCAGGCTAATCACATTTCTCCTCCATGTAGGACAGTCTCTCCAAATCAACACTCAAACTGTGTCTTTGAAAGCAAGAACGTGGCAGCTATTCCTCAGCAGGTAAACCGAAGCTTTACTCACTTGAAGTAGAGCTCTTTGAAGGTGAAATGAGTTTCAACAATGCCAGTGGTCTTCACTCGTGTTCGCAGCACATCCTGCTGAGTTGGAACGTAGTTCTGGTGGCTGATCCTCTCCAAGTCATTCAGGTAGCTGAGAGACACCCAAACATTTTTTTCAGAATACACAAAAATAATTCCAGAGCTGATGCACACATCAGTGCGCAAGCAAAATATATCACTGAGAAATGACAGACAACCCACAATATAATCTACAATAAAGGCCATGTGCTAGGCTAGTGATGTGCAGGCCAACATGTAACCTGCAGGCAGGTGCGGGTAAGCTTGTCAGAAAACATTGTGGGTGGGGTGGGTCAAAAAGTTCCCACTCAGTCATTAATAATTTACAGATATATTACGGGCTCTCTAAACTGAGCCACATGGGGTGTGCAGCCAGTACATACTGAGTGCTGGATAAATGAGGGTAGAAGGTAGGGCTAACACCCTAAATTTTGAAAAATCTCAGCCACATTGGGTGCACAAGCCAGTGCATTCGGAGTGCTGGTCCCAAGCCCGGATAAATCAATAGTGTCGCATCAGGAAGGGCTTCCAGTGGAAATTTTGTCAACCTAAACATGCAGATCACAAATCGAATTTCCATACTGGATCGGTCGAGGCCTGGCATAACAACGACTGCTACAAGTGCTGTTCTCCAACAGCGTGAGGACATGCAGGTGGTTGGTGTGACAGAGGAAGATGCAGAGGACAGGGTGAGATGGAGACGGATGATCTGCTGTGGTGACCCCTAATGGGAGCAGCCGAAAGAAGAAGAAGAATTACAGGCTCTCTAAACAGCATAGAGCAGGCTATGTGATTACTTCAATCTGCTCTTCCCCTCTCCCTCTCACACATGCACACGCCAGAAGGTGCACTCTGCACTGCTTGATATTGTCTACATTAAGTAGCTTAACCTATATGTCGCAAATCTCTCTGAACCCAATCATAATTGTATGATTAATTCCTTTTTAAAATGTGGATTCAATAAGAAAACATATTCTACCTCAATAGTATCGATTCCATCGCAACATAGACCCACTGGCTTCTTTTCTTTTTTTTTCTTCGCGGGTCGGGTCAAATTTGGGTCATTAATCAGTGCATATTTTTGCGGGTCAGGTGGTGCGGATTGGCTCTCATGATGGGTCAGGTTGGGTGAGGGTGTTAAAAAACACTGACCCGCACATCACTAGTATATGGCATCACGATAACTACAAGGGCACTCTAAATCCCCACCAAGGCCCAAAACACCAAATGTGATCTGCCTAGAGTCCAACTGATTCTGCCCCTTTAGTACATTTAATCCTAAATGTAGTAATTTCCATTCCAGGCCAGACCCAACATTTTCAACTGTGCCATTTTTAGTGTATTTGGAAGGTCAATGGTTTCTACTTTTTGCTAATGCTGCTAACAACCAAATGAATAAAAAAAAGAGACCCAAGTAATAAATAGCAAAAAGTAAATAAAACACAGCAGTAAGTGCTCGTGTTTCAGCAGCCTTCCCATTTATCCAATAATGCATCAATATGAACGATTATGAAAATTGTAGCGCAAGCTACTTTTTAATAAAATAAAGATGGAACGGCACTAGGGCTGAACGATTAGTTGCATTTGCAATAATATCGCGATATGAGAGAACGCGATTTTCTAATCGCAACGTGCTCGATTACAAGTTGATCACGTGACACGACCGAAAGCGAGTGGACCACTCGGCTGCATCAACTTTCATGCTTTTCATTAACCTGTTGCGCAATGGCCTCTGGCTCGACGGAGCAGTCAGAAACTGACACAATTGAGACTTTAGTCTCGAAGAGGAACAGCACGTCGGTGGTGTGGACTTATTTTGGTTTTAAGAAAGAAGATGGTGCGCAGCGTCAGGTGTTGTGCAGAGCATGCTGTGCTGCCGTTGCTACCTCACGGGGTAACACGCAGGGATCGATATTAAGGCTTGT